>JAECUM010011210.1:0-34357 GCA_016617855.1 Megalonaias nervosa | reverse complement strand
ACACAACTAAGGCTGGGAATCTCAATAGGAAGAGACACTTCTGACTTTTTGTTCTACCTTCAGAGGAAACCAAAGAAAACCTTAAAGCACTAACTCGGCAAAGGAGCCTATCCTGATCATCCCCTGCAGACACAACTAAGGCTGGGAATCTCAATAGGAAGAGACACTTCTGACTTTTTGTTCTACCTTCAGAGGAAGCCAAAGAAAACCTTAAAGTACAAACTCGGTAAAGGAGCCTATCCTGATCATCCCCAGCAGACACAACTAAGGCTGGGAATCTCAATAGGAAGTGGCACTACTAAAGGTAGCTGATTTAAGACAAAAACTTGGGTTTCTGAAGAAGAGAAAATGAATCATGATTACTACTTAACTGTAACAACCTGTTTCCACTGACAAGTCAGGGGAACTGAAAAACTGTGTTATTGGTAAAGTTCTTGAAGCAAGGGGGTTTTGACATTGCCCAAAGAACACACACAAAATTCCACCTAGGCATTAGTGAGCAAGATACCAGTCTTTGAAGCTCAAAATATCTGATGAGTTCAGACGGATGAGAGTTCAACCCAATGGCAGAAACTCTAGAGAACATGAGTGTGTTAGAAAGGCCTGCCCTACAGCCCTTAATAATCTAAACAATATTTTCTTTTTTTGAAGAAAAAAAAAATCCACAATTGCACTTAAACAGGGACAGCTAGGATTAACAGGTTTCCTACTACATCAATCATAGAATTCCTCCATTTTAAGCCTAGATGATGCAGTTGGCAACCTTGCTTGAGAACTGGTCCTGGCAGATTCATCATGTGAGATGAGCTAAGAGTGAAGGTGGAGACTCTGGGGGTTGTTATGGAGAAAAGAATTCATGTGCTGCAAAAGCAGGTCCCTTCTCTCTCTTGGGCTTGACTAGTAATATGTTGAGTATGAACCACAACTGTGTCTAAAAAATGGGCGCTACCAGGATGAGCCAAGCAGTAGAGATTCTGACTTTGTGAAGTACCCGTGGAATTATTTTAAAAGGTGAGAAGGTGTATAAGTGCAGATGATCCCATTTAGACTGCAAGCATCTGCCACACAGGCCCTTGGATCTGGTACTGGAGAGACAGAAGGGGAGTTCTTCATTCAATCTCAAAGTGAACAAATCCATCATGGGCCTCACCCAAGTAAGAAAAGTGAATATGCTACTGACTAGTGATAAGACCATTCCATAAGAATCACACAACTCCCTCTGGAGATAGTCTGGAATGGGTGGGGGGAGGTCATTGCATCCCATAGGAAACAAAAGGAAACACAAGGAGGTGGAAAGATTCTGATCTGATCCTCATCCCTTTCAGACTGGAGTCCAACTCCCTATGTCTGAAGCTATTTGACCAATGGATGACTCGTTACAGGTGCCTGGCCAAAGACTAGTCCAGCGACGAAGGTTAGATGGACAAATCCACATCAGATTTATCTAACAGAGATCGCTGCTCTTCCCTCTCAAACTTAATGATGATCCAGAACCAAAAAAGGATAGACAATACTTACCCTGGATAGACAAGACTTACCCCAGCACTGCAACAATGTATGGGGATACAATTACTGAAGCATCACTTACTAAGCTAGGTGCAACCCCCCAAAAAACGTTTTAATAAAATAACACGGATAACAAATAAGGTATGTACTGGGGAAAGAAACAATCAATAAATACAAAAAGGTAACAGAAATGCCCCCAAAAAGTTACAAGATGAAAATGAAGGCAATCAGATCAGTGATATAACACTCATGTTAACATGTACATAGTCCATGGACAAAAAAGATGACATACTGTATGTTGGCTGCGACTAAAGAGGCAGACTGAGACCATGTTCTATTCAATATTGGCCGTACAATACTAATTAGAAAAGGGAATAATTATCTTGGATTGGAAAAGGAAAGCAATGAACTGCTGGTCTTGTAATGGTGCTGTTAAAATCTAGATATGTGTGTGTGTGTGATTTAGATTTTTAATGTAGCTTTAACAATTTTTCAGTCATATTGCTAAAATGTCTGCAGTGTGACAGTTTATAGTGATGTCCAGCACTGGGGCATCATGCCGCAGACATGTGGCATTATGTCCCACCCAGTCACATTATCCTGACACCAGGCCGACCAGTCCTAACACTAACCTCTTAATGCTGAGCACCAAGCGAGGCAGCTGTTAGTACCATTTTTTAAAGTCTTTGGTATGATTCGGCCGGGGTTCGAACTCGTGACCTCCCACATCTGAGGTGGACGCTCTAACCACTAGGCCACCAAAGCGGTTAAAAAATATAGATATCTTACTGACACTACATACCATGTACTAGTCCAGATGTTTATTGGAAGAAAGCACAAGCAAAATGATACAATGTTCATATTTTTTTTCTTTTGAGAATTTAGAACCAAAGATTATAAAAATGATGTTTGTTTGAT
Organism: Megalonaias nervosa; assembly: GCA_016617855.1. Classification (NCBI taxonomy): domain Eukaryota; kingdom Metazoa; phylum Mollusca; class Bivalvia; order Unionida; family Unionidae; genus Megalonaias; species Megalonaias nervosa. Next base: position 31,933 of record JAECUM010011210.1, on the reverse strand, counting down.
TCATTACCTAAAATCCAAAGATTTCAGTTTCCATAAGAATTAGTATGTAAGACTGGCAGTTGGTAGATAAAGCAGATGTCCTTCTCTCCAATTAACTACATACCCAAAAATTTACACAAAACGAAAACAAACTCTTATTTTCATATATGCCTTGAAGAAATAGATCTCAGTGAATGGAAATGTGTACAAAAATTTTATCAAAAAACAAGTAAATCAGTGTTAAAGATATGGCTAACTGATTTAAAACATTCCTGTTGTTATGAAAGTCATGATTATGTATATGAATTCAGATTACTATGGAGATATTCAGCTTATAAGGATGCTGGATCTATGCACCTACACCAAGTACCTGCCCCTTTTCACTACGGCTAGAAGGTTATATTCCTTATGTAAACTCAAATTTGAATCAAGATAACTAAGAAATATGGCTAGATCCAGTGCATCAGGAAACTCATTAAATGTGGAAAATAAACTGAGAAATTATTATTCATAAAAGTGCTACAATTTCAAAAAAAACTTAATTATATGTACATTTTATATTTAATAAAATCAGTTAATTTTCCGTAACCATTTACAGTATTTGATTATGATAAACTCACTTTCTCTCCTTTCCAGATGTAACATCCTCCATGCTGGACTGAGACTGAATCTCTTCAGCTATGGAGCTCTCACTACCACTGTGACCATGTGTCTTACTGCGAGATGACTCATCCTTTGCTGTGATTTTCCGCCTCTCATCTGGAGAACTTTCACTTCCGCTGACTGTCGCTACATCTGGACTTTCTTGTTTGCCTGCTGACTGATGTGAGGAATCTTTGGCTGTTGTCAGAACTTCGGAGATAATGGTTGTGTCTTGAGCAGCTGATGCTTCTTTCTCTGATATTCCTTAAAATAAAATTGTCAATAAAATGGAAGATGAATTATAAACTTTATTATAACTTTATTAAAACTTGTATGTGTAGTGATAACAAGTTATTACAAATCTCTAGAGTGGTAGTGGTATTGTAAGAGTCCAATTCATACCTGCCTGACCATGTGTTACACAACATACATGATACCTATCTCCCAAGCCCCAACACAACATCAAGATTTTTTAATAAATCTACTGAGGAAAAGAGAGAGAGAGAGAGAGAGAGAGAGAGTGACACAGACAGAGGGACTGGGAAAGACCTATCTTGACACCACAATATATGCCAGTAAACTATATAAACAGTAAATAGTCATGCTTAATGTTCATGAAAATCTATCACCACTGGGGCAGTTTATACAGTTAATTGTCATAGAAGTCATTAAATGTGAAATGTGATCAGAGATAAACAACCACCTAGCTGATAAGAGGGTTATTTTGTGTTGCAGCCCTTTCAGCACTGCTGTGGGAGAGCTCGTCTTGTTAATTTACATAGGTAATGTACATGCACTGTTAGCCCATTAGGTTAATTTACATAGATAATGTACATGCACTGTTAGCCCATTAGGCTAATTTACATAGGTAATGTACATGCAGTTGAACAATTTGTTTGAAGTTTGATAAATCAAAAAGGGATGAGTGTTGAAGATAAAAAGTTTGAAACATTTAACTTCCTCGAATGGGTATGTTTAAGCCAGCTTCATTAAAGATTATTGGCATGTTCATAATCAGCAGAAATCTTTCTTTGAAGTATGGTTTTACTCCAAATATACAATGCAAAACATGATTATGATAGTTGGAATAGTGTCTAGGTGTGATTTGTAAAAAAATGCAAAATGCTAAAATCTTCCTGTGATTCAGCGAAGGATGGTCCAAAGCAAACCCCAGAAAAACAATTTCAAAACTCCTGAATTTTCTTAACAGGAGTTGTGTTTTATTCTGTGCATGTACTGCAAACTCCTGATCATCATTAGTCATCATGGAATATATAACATCCATTAACATAGTAACACCTACAAGCATGGTCAACATGGAATGTAATGACATCCACTGACATAGTAACACCTACCAGCATGGTCATCATTGAATGAATGACATCTGTTGACATAATAACACCAACAAGCATGGGTCATTATTGGTCATCATGGAATGTATGACATCCAATGATATAGTAACACCAACAAATATGGTTATTATTTTGGTCATCATGGAATGTGTGACATCCATTAACAAGTAACACCAACAACATAGTCATCATTGGTCATCATGTAATGTGTGACATACATTGACATAGTAACACCAACAAGCATGGTCATCATTGGTCATCATGTAATGTGTGACATTCACTGACATAGTAACCTCAACATGCATGGGACAATGTATGAATGCAGAACTCATTTCCCATAAGTAACTAACATGTTTAAACAATCACTGACATACTATGTTAAAAAGAGCTAAAGTGCTTTTCTACTATTTCACAGTTTGCAGCTGTGGATAAATGTTTAGTCCTGTTTAAGGAAACGACTCCAGAGAAAAATAATGCTGAAAAAGTCAGTTCCAAATAAAATGCTGAGAAAAATGCAACAAGATCTTCCCTAAACTTTGAACAACAGTACCATCCAGCACCTAACGAGGGCAATGATGATTAAGGGATGGACCACTTTTGAGGTGGATGTGCCAGCTTTTCTTTTCTTTTTTGTAAATTCCAACCACAAATAGCTTGAAAAAAAATTATATCCATCTTATTAGTTGATAAAACTTTTAATCTCAAGATGAAAATATCCTGTTTCAAATAGAACCCCCACCCCCCATTAATATTTAGTCCCTAATCAAGCACTGCCTAGAACCCTCTACTGAACTACTGACAACAGCAAAGTGCATCTAGTTAAGACAGTATTCCACTGTCCAAAGTCTGCATCAAGTTTGAACAGTATTCCACTGTTCAAAGTCTGCATCTAGTTTGAACAGTAATCCACTGTTCACAGTCTGCATCTAGTTAAGATTGTATTCCACTGTCCAAAGTCTGCATCTAGTTTGAACAGTATTCCACTGTTCAAAGTCTGCATCTAGTTAAGACAGTATTCCACTGTCCAAAGTCTGCATCTAGTCTGAACAGCATTCCACTGTTCAAAGTCTGCATCTAGTTAAGACAGTATTCCACTGTCCAAAGTCTGCATCTAGTTTGAACAGTATTCCACTGTTCAAAGTCTGCATCTAGTTTGAACAGTATTCCACTGTTCAAAGTCTGCATCTAGTTAAGACAGTATTCCACTGTCCAAAGTCTGCATCTAGTTTGAACAGTATTCCACTGTTCAAAGTCAGCATCTAGTTTGAACAGTATTCCACTGTCCAAAATCTGAATCTAGTTTGAACAGTATTCCACTGTTCAAAGTCTGCATCTAGTTAAGACAGTATTCCACTGTTCAAAGTCTGCATCTAGTTTGAACAGTATTCCACTGTCCAAAATCTGCATCTAGTCAAGACAGTATTCCACTGTCCAAAGTCTGCATCTAGTTTGAACAGTATTCCACTGTCCAAAATCTGCATCTAGTTAAGACAGTATTCCACTGTCCAAAATCTGCATCTAGTTAAGACAGTATTTCACTGTCCAAAGTCTGTATCTAGTTAACAGTCTTCCACTGTCCAAAATCTGTATCTTGTTAACACACTGTCCAATGGAGACAGAAATGTCATGCATTTTTTAAATAAATGTCTGTGTCATTGTTATTATGTGCCTGTATGTGATGATATATGACACTGCCAAATCTACATACGATTTTAACTTTGAAAGTATATTAAATGCTTCATTTTATTTTCTTGTATTCAATTTTGAATTTTCAGTCACTATCTAAAGGCTTATTTGTTCCCTATGCTCAATTTCATGGTGTTGCTTTCTGGGGTCACTCCTGTGCCCCCCTCCACTGTAGGGCCACAAAACACACTTTTTAACTCTCCAAATCCCCAACACTGTTTGGAAGGTTGGCAGGTATGCAAAGTACTAGCTGGTCAGGATCCTTAAGTTTTATGTTATGTGATTGCGCTGGAGAAATACAAGGTTTTATCCTCTCCTGCTACACATAATAAGCATGTAAGGGTGGTGGGAACAAGGGACCATGAAATGGTCCAACCACCAATCAAATTCAATATTTAAATTAATTTTTGTAATCATTAAACAGGGCTGACAAAATCTTACTGTAAATATACCAATTAAAGTGGTCTCCCCTCACTGTTCTGGAATAGACTTTAAGGTCAACCATATATAGTGGAATACATTTACAAAGATTCAGAGTCACCTATTTTTGGAATATAAAAAGGTTCCTATTTCCTGTCCAACTGATTTGTATTAACTCTGCATGTTTGTTTTTTTTGTTTTGTTAAAACATAACAATTCTGGTAGTAACAAATTCCACTAGCCTTTTAAAGTACATAATAAATGGCTTCCATTTTTTGACATATGCAGTGTAATACCTACATTCTGCACTTAAGAAAATATTATCTGATTACATTTGGTGAAGTTAAATAAATCATGACAAATGTATACTGGTGACATCCTGATCAATGTTGCAATCATGAGTAGGTATGTATTAGAAAAGTATGCTCCCTTTGGCTTTGTTGGTGTAACTGCATGTTGAAGGGGTAGTCTCCTCTCTCAATATAGTTGTGCTGAAATAAAAGTACATGTCATATCCATTTTAGACACTGATTAAAGCACAAAAAGGTTGTAACATGACACATGGCATGCACAAAGACAAGTTCTGTAAAATTGTTATGTTTGAGGCAAGTTTCTGCAGTTGCTTCCCTTTCATTAGCCATATTGGGTTTAACACAGGCCCTTAAGAAGGTCATTTGTATGCAATATTACATAATATATGGTAAATTTTATTATTACCTTTTATGTCTTTCTTGTTAAGTGTTTTCACATCTTTCTTTTCCTTCTCTTTCTCTGATTGGGCTTGCTCATTTTTGGAATCCCAGATTTTTAGAGCTTTCTTTTCCAGTTTAAATATGTGCTCTTCCTCTTCATCAAGCATGTGTTTCCACTTTAATAATTCCTCAGCATTCCTCCTGCGATCCAGAAGTTTCTGTTCACGGGCTGTGAGGTACCTAGAATTGATGAAATGGAGAATGTTTCAATCCATTTGTCAGTAGGAATCAATTATCAATTACTGGCTGGTGTTGAGAAATTAAAGACAAAAAGGAGAGGTCAGAATTCAAGAGTAACAAACAAAAGTTGCCAAATTTTGAATTCTTATCCTGATGATGGTACCTTTCTTCCAAACTCGCACACTTCCTGAGTGAATGCTGGAGTTATGGTAATTTGTATCCTTGATCAAATTAATATGCATGCTTAAATATCCAAAATACCCCACAGAAACTAGAGCCCATGAAAATGTTATGAATGATTACTCTATGATGAAATTCTAACATTTTCTGCAGATGCAACAACTATTTCATGACACTGAATTATTGTGTATTATATCTCAATTAAAATACAAAGATGAAAAGTGTGCAAGCATGTGTCAAAATTTTTACAATATTCCCCAAACTTTTCTGCTGTGGATAACAACAATTGCTACAAAATATTCTTGGCTAAAGGTCAGCATTTATGTTTACTTTTCATCCAGGTGAATTTTCTTGTACTTTTCAACATTCTTAGCTTCAGCTTTGGACTTCTTCCCTCCTTTTTGGTCTGTGTAGATCTCAGAATCTGACTTGTAATCTGCAAAGTACATGGTACCAGTCACAAAATGAATGCTGAGGTGTCCAAAAAAACTGCATGATACCAGTCTGATGTGTCCAAAACATTACATGATACCTGTCACAATATGAATGTTGAGGTGCCCAAAACAGTACATGATACCAGTCACAATATGAATGCTGAGGTGTCCATAACAGACCATGATACCAGAATGCTGAGGTGCCCATAACAGACCATGATACCAGTCACAATATGAATGCTGAGGTGTCCATAACAGTACTTGATACCAGTCACAATATGAATGCTGAGGTGTCCATAACAGACCATGATACCAGAATGTTGAGGTGTCCACAACAGACCATGATACCAGTCACAATATGAATGCTGAGGTATCAAAAACTGTACTGAGAAACATGATTCATCTTACCAACTGACTCGGTGGCTCCTATTTTTATTAATGACCTCTAATGACATGAAGGAGAGTGCATTACATTCGTCCTACAATGTCAAGGCAAAGGGGATGATAATAACAACTACAATAATTCCTATCACCAACTTGAGCACATCTTGAGAAGCCAACAACACATACACTGGTAAAGAGGAAAATATCAATGTCAATCAAGTCTGAAAAGTAGGTCACAGTGCCCCTTTTTGGTGACTACATACAACATTTCAGGTGAAAATAAAGTAGGGTCCAAGATACGGATGGTGTTACTAATAGATATGTGAAGATAAAAAATCAACCAAGCATGAAAATTTACAACAATGACCTAGTTTTGCTACAGGAGAATTACCTTTATGTGTATCTACATTATTACTTATAGGTTTAGGTCAAATAGGGTCTAAGATGTTTAATGATGGAATATACAGATAGCTATAAATAACAAAAGATGCACATGCATGAATATATGGTCACATTACCCTAGTTTTGGTGTGGTTGAGTTACTTTCATTAAGATGCATCCACATGCCGACTGTCATGAGTGCTGGTGAAATTGGATCTAATATATTGAGAGTGTAACAAATGAATTGCTGTAAATTCAAAAGTCATGCAAGCAAAATTGGATCACACTGCCCTAGTTTTGGTATCGTTAATTACTTTTTGAGATGCAATATGATATGATAGGATTACTAATCTTAATATGCACCCAAAGTGACATTTTCATGAGTGTTAGTGAAATAGAATCCAAGATACTGAGTGTGTAATGAATAGCTGAAAATACAAAAGTCACTCAAACATGAAATTTGGTCAAACTAAACTATTCTTAGTATTGCTGGGTTACTTTCAGTGAGAGTTATCCACATACCAATTTTCATAAAGCACAGTTCAAATAGGATTCAAGACATCTGGGGGTGAAACAATGAACAGTTGAAAATACTAAAGTCATTCAAATAAGCAAATTAGGTCACAGGGTCTTAGTTTTGGTATGACTGAGTCACTTTTCATCAAGATGTATCCACAGAAATACTTTTATGTGCAGGTGAAAAAGGGTCCAAGATAATATGAGTGTAATTAAAGAACAGCTAATAATACAAAAGTTCCAAAAACATGCAAATTAGGTTATACATTGAACTAGATTTGGCATGGTTGATTTATTGTTGTCCAGATATATCCATACACCAATTATAATAAGTGTTGGTGAAAAGAGAGTCAAAGATATTGAAGGTGTAACAAACAAACAGCTGAAACTGCTAGTGTTATTAAAGTTTGCAAATTAGGTCACTGTGACCTAGTTTTGGTATGACTGAATTACTTCCTGAAATGCATCTAGACATACATTTTCACAAGGTGAAATAGGATAATAAAATACTGAGAGAATAATAATAATAATAATAGTAATAATAATTTTGTCGTATCTTCTGAATTAACAAAAACTTTTTAAATGACATATCTCTGTTTCATTTTAAGCACTATTTCATAAGCATTATTTTGCTGGACTTACTCTTTCTCTTCTCTGCATCTGAAGCTTCATCAATCTGTAAGAAAATATATTTTTAAAACATTTTGTCTGCACAAGCATGATCTGGGATATTCATTTTTGGCCATGATAGCAAACACAACCAACAAAGCCCAAAATGTGCCCTACAGCATAACCCCAGTTATTATGTACTCTAATTTTTTTGTCCCATGGACTTAACATAGAAGGTAACTGGACAGTATCTTTCAGTGTATGTCATAATTTAATGGCGTGTGCTGTTGATATGGTTGTGCATTACAATATTTTGACATAATAAAACTTATTACATTATGGCATAACACAATTTGCAAGTTGTTGTTGTTGTTGTTGTTGTGGGGCTTAACGCCATTTTTCAGCAAGTCATGAATGAATTATGATTAAAGTTGAGAAAGAAATAAAATGAGCATTTTTAATTGAATATTTGCAATTTTTTCCAAAAGGTCATGTTATGAGATTTGTTAAATGATCCTAACTGTAAAATAGAGTAAACGATGTGTACTGTCTGATATTTCCATTGAATTCATTGTTTTGGTACAGCCTAATTGCAAGTCATCAGTCACAAGCCAACTCATTGTTTTGGTACAGCTTAATTGCAAGTCTTCAGTCACAAGCAACTCATTGTTTTGGTACAGCCTAATTGCAAGTCATCAGTCACAAGCCAACTCATTATTTTGGTATACAGCCTAATTGCAAGTCATCAGTCACAAGTCAAAACAACTTGTCAAATCGATCAATCGCAAAGTACAGATATCATAATCTTTAATTATCTGGACTTGTCAAAAAAATATGAGATGTCTTTGGGTGAGCCAGTTATTGATATGAACAACATAAGAACAATGTTCTCTGTTATTCTTGCCTAAACATAAAGAAAATTGTTGGTGAATGTTGTTCTCTGGCTTGATAACTTTATAACATGGTTCCTTTTATATTGTCATGGATATCACATTATCATAAGACTACTATGATATTTATGTTAATATACTGACATTGTCACAGAATAAGGCAAGAAATAACAGGGTTTTGCCTTAGATCTATTTTTGACCTTTATTCGTTGTGCATGCGTACAATGTTACCTGGGGTGAATCATTGTTTCTCCAGGTGAGCAACTGTACTAGCATGTATCTCATCAGAAACTACATGCGACGAGAGTCACGAAAGGCATGGTATACATGAGTATTTTACCCTGACTATTATTCACTCTCCTATGGATTTAAGGTTGATTCCATTTCAAACTGAGGCACCGGTCATTTGGATTTTGTTAAGGAGTGAACGTTCTCCATTATGTTCTCCGGCCATAGGGGTAAGTGTTAAATTTATATTTTATTTGATATGTGAATCCTATTCTCGTTTTAATGTCATATCGGGCAATGAAGCCTTTACTACTTCAGATTGGAAACGTTGTGAACTTTGGATTACAAGTTGTTATTACAGTTTAATTTATTAGCATATATCTAAACATTAATTCAGAACCCATTATTATGACCAGTTTGGTTTTATTGTAGCTGTTTAGGGTTGAGCGTAGCTGTCCATAGAGTGGCATGCTGTCTGTACGTATGTGTACACCTGTCCATAGGGCTGTGTAGGGCTGACAGTAGCTGTGTAGGGCTGAGCTGACTGTAGCTGTTTAGTGCTATGTGCTGTCCGTACGTATGTGTAAGTCTATACATGTGGTGGAACCACGAATGTAGGCATAGCCAATACAAGGGTGCTGGGTGCTGTCTGTATGTATGTGTATACATATATCTGTACATGTGGTGGATCCGTGAAGGGTGTGAGCGGTCAATGAAAGTGTGGGCCAACCCAAGGATTCAGTGAAACTGTGTGGTTTATCAGTTTATGAATCATACGACTGTTCAAGTGTTAAGAGTCATATGTTTGTTCCAATTGATGTTTCAATTAAGTACACCATCAATCATTCTATATCACTTGAGATCATTAAGAATCTTATTTGTGCTCCAGGAAATTATGTGAATCTCGTTTACATAGCTTAATATAGGAGATTATGTGAATCTCACTTATATAGCATAATGTAGGAGATTATGTGAATCTCGTCTACAGTGTATATTTTTCGAAGCATATTTGAATTCTTTGAGTTTATTTGAATCTTATCGGTATTCCATACGTGAAATTATGTGGATCTCGCTTGTGTTGCATAATATTAATGGAAACGTATTTGCAGTCCCTAAGGTTATTTGAACCTCACTTTTCACACGTAAGATTATATGGATCATATTTTTATTTTTCAATTTGGGTATGTGTGTAGAGTGATTGGATCAATCATATGATAGGAGTGGGAGAGAATCATTGCATTTGTAATATATATATATATATATATATATATATATATATATATATTTGCATTTGTAATATATACATATATATATATATATATATATATATATATATATATATTCTTAGTAATTCACTCTATAAATTTCCATCGTCCATCACATTGTGTTTGTGTTGTTCATTTAGTCCAAAAACCCACTCGGTTTCAATTCTGTTACAGACATCATAATATATATAAGACGTAATAACACTGCATGGCATCACAAATGAAACCATAACGTCATGAAAAGGAAAGCCATAATACCCGAGACATCCTAATGTATTTCTAAGTCATCTCACTAAACCATTCTATTGTTTGGTCAAATAAAATCAGTATTTTTCATCCTTTGAGAAACAATATCACGCATTGATGTTCATTTCAAATGAAATTTCTTTTCCATCTGACAAAAGATAATTATTTAACTTCTTTCATAAATTTCATTTAAAATGAGTGCTCATGTAAGATCCTCTATTTATTATTAAGCAGTCAATTATAAGTTTAGTTGTAAGGCAGTATACTCTCTGTTTCCCATGTTCAGTGTTATAATGAGTTCTGTATATTCCCTGGTTCCCATAGCCAGTGTTATAATGAGGGAGTGTTGTATATTCCATTTCCCATGTTCAGTGTTATAATGAGTTCTGTATATTCCCTGGTTCCCATGGCCAGTGTTATAATGAGGGAGTGATGTATATTCCATTTCCCATGTTCAGTGTTATAATGAGGGTATGCTGTATATTCCCTGGTTCCCAGTGACTGTGTCACAATGAGGGAGTGCTGTATATTCCCTGGTTCCCATGTTCAGTGTCATAATCAGGGTATGTTGTATATTCCCTGGTTCCCAATGATTGTATCACAATGAAGGAGTGCTGTATATTCCCTGGTTCCCGTGTTATAATGAGGTGTGTTGTATATTCCCTGGTTCCCACTGACTGTGTCACAATGAGGGAGTGCTGTATATTCCCTAGTTCTCAACAACAGTGTTACAAAGAGGGAGTGATGTATATTCCCAACTCCCATGGACTGTGTTACAATGAGGGAGTGATGTATATTCCCTGGTTCACATTGACAGTGTTACAGTGTGGGAGTGCTATATATTCCCTGGTTCCCATGGACAGTGTTATAATGAGGGCATATTTATATTCCCAACTCCCACTGACAGTGTTACAATGTGGGAGTGATGCATATTCCCTGGTTCACATTGACAGTGTTGTAATATCAGTGTGCTGTATATTCCGTGGTTCCCATGGACAGTGTTATAATGAGGGAGTATTTATATTCACAACTCCCACTGACAGTGTTACAATGTGGGAGTGCTATATATTACCTAGTTCCCATGGGCATGTAATGTGGAGAGCTATATATTTCCTGGTTCCCATGGACAGTGTTGTAATGTGGAGTGCTATATATTCCCTGGTTTCCATGGACAGTGTTATAATGAGGGAATGTTGTATATTGACATTCTTCTTCTCATACACCATATATACTGCTTATAAGTTGGATCCAAATGCAAACTGCAGAGACCCTGATCTGATGTTGCATAATGTGCTGGCAAATCTAAGTCTAAGCAGTTTGTTTGAAATAATCACCAGAACAAAGAACATATACTCTGATCTGCTGGTACATTATTCAATTGCAGATCAGGTCTATATTGTCTGCAGCTGGACCCAACTTATAAGTAAGTATCCATGGTGTACATTATCATTGTTCATCCATATGTTCATTAGTCCAACAGTTCCTTATTTCAAAATTATTTCAAAATTGTGTTCAAAATAATTGTTTGTTTTGCCTGACATAGGTATCACTCTTCTAGTGCCAATGGATTGAGTCACAGTCATCAGCAGTCACTGTTACTGGGAGAGTCACAATTATCAGCAGTCACTGTTACAGACAGTCACAGTTATCAGCAGTCAAAGTTACTGGAAGTTGAGGTTATCAGCAGTCACAGTTACAGGAAGAGTCAAGGTTCTCAGCAGTCACAGTTAAAGGAAGAGTCACAGTTATCAGCAGTCATGCTTACAGGAACAGTCACAATTATCTGCAGTAACAGTTATCAGTAGAATCATCAGCAATGCATTAAAGGTTACTTTTAACATCAATTACTGTATTTAACTACAACTTTGGAATAATACCAGATGCCTAAAGTTTGTACCCTCATATGACAATTATTTCCTGTCTCACCCAAGTAAAAAGAAATCTCTTGTATCCAATGCTGATGCTGTTCATAGAGATGACACCACATTACCCCAACTCCCATCTGATTTTGGTAAAATGAAATTACTAGTATACAAAAATTAATTTAACTTACTGAGCTAACTTCTGCCTCTGTGTGCACCTCACTTGGTCTTGCCAATCTGCCAGCAGCATGAGGTTCAACTTGTGCATCAGTCTATAATAAATAAGTCAATAAATAGTTTAAATGCGTATGACATACAACAATGGATGATGAATATTGTTTTTTCATAGATTTATGTTGCATTCAAATTTGCTTGGGGCCCTGAGTGGCTGAGTGGTCTAAATTGCTCACCATTACAGATCACTGCCATCTCACTTCTGTCTACTTAGGTTCACATCTTGAGTTCACCCAATGTGGGTATGTGAGAAAGCTTACCAATAGCTTTTCATAGGTCAGTGGTTCTTCTCAGGGTTTTCCCTGATTCTTCCTCCACCAGTTATACCAACCACGATTTATAGCCTATCTTGTGCTGAAAACTGGCATTAAACCCCAGAGCAACAACAACAACAACAACAAAATTGCTCATGCATCATCAAAGTAATGATGAGTTTGCTTGCTCAGTAAAATTTCAGCCAAACCAATATATAAAATAAAATTCTTAAAAACTAGAGTTTCTAGTGATGAGTGCATCGTAAATGGCTTTACTCACTACTTTGCTCATCAGCAGGGCTTTCAACAGAGTTATGGATTTCAGGGTCTATAACTCTTTGAAATGATATAGTGGAATGCCTTATATGAACTAAAATAAACCCAAGGCATCATCAGAATAAAGGTGCCTTCAATTCAGTTGACATAAACAATAAACTGCAGATTAATGCTGCAGAAACCAAAGTAAGGAAGATGGGCAATCAGGGGGCATAACCCTTATAAATGATATCATGGAAAGCTGGAAATCTAATTCATGATAGATGAATAACAACCTTATTAACTCCCAAATCTTTAGACATGGTCATGTTTATAAAAACATTATTTTTACTAATATTATGTATTAAAAAATCGAGGGAGAGATAGAGGGTCCCTTACACCACAATATATGGCTTTAACCTGTATGTTGTATATGAAAGCAAACATCTGTGCTTAACGTTCAAGGAAAATTATCCCCAGGGGGCTGTTTAAACAGCTGACTGTCCTTGGGTCAATTAATGCTCAAGGAAAATTATCCCCATGGGGCTGTTTAAACAGCTGACTGTCCTTGGGCCAATTAATGCTCAAGGAAACTTACCCCCACAAGGCTGTTTAAACAGCTGACTGTCCTTGGGCCAATTAATGCTCAAGGGAAATTATCCCCACGGGGCTGTTTAAACAGCTGGCTGTCCTTGGGCCAATTAATAGCAGCAAGTTTGTTATCAGCAGTAAGATCTGACTTAGATATAAAATGAAAAACATGGTTATTTCATTAGTTCAAATAATGTGGAAGTAAGATTCATTTTTGAAAGCAAAATTTTGAAATGCAGCCATAATTCATGGAAGGATGAGCAATCTGGAAAGTGAGCAAAACTAAATTTCAGAACTCCTGGCTGATGGAGCTTGACTTTGTGAAGCTCAGTAGCAAGGGGAAGCATTGTATTATTTGCACATAAGGTAAACATCATATTAACATTAGTCAATCCAGAGTAATGTATATGATGGCATCCATTGACACAGCATCAGAGTAGATGCACAGGGAGCATTTTCAACGCTCAGGAAAACTCAACAAGATTTCAAAGAAGTTTGAGCAGCAGTACTAACCTGTCCATGAAGAGTGCTAAAATGAACAGTAATGATAATGACACTTGTATCACCTTTAGGTCCTTAACAGTCCAATGGATTTTAAAGACGTGATAAATTCCAAGATCTCACTGTATGGTTTCAGGCAAATGTCGAAATCCTTCAAAGAATATCCTGGTATAAAATTTCCTGAATAAACCAATATGCCAAGATGTCCAGTTTATCAAAGAAGGAACTACATACCTGCTTGACCTTTTTCTGCCTTGCTTTTTCTCCTTGTTGCAGGAGGATCCTCTGCCTCTCCCGCCACCTTGCCTCATTTGCTTCCCTCAGGCGCTTGAGTTCAGCCTAAATAAGCAATGATGAACTTTATGTGTCTGCATATATCTTTTGAGGTCAATGTTGAGTACAGAATTTAAAAATGAGAGTGTTTGCAGTGAGGAACCACCATATGACAAGAGACCCATGCAGGCATCATCTACTTTCCCACCTTGTTCTACTGCACTGTGCATTAAAGGTGAAAATGGTTGGTACATTTTTTTACTTTTGTATGCAGGGTACACTGGTTTCAAAAACATTTTCAAACTGCTACTTGCCAGATAAGAAAAAGATAAAGTGACCATAATTTTCTGCTAAAGAAAAAAGTCCCTCTTCCTCACCCTGTCAAGAGGAGTGGAATTTTTCAACCTCTGGAACTACAAGCAAATCATTCTGGATTTCTGAGATATCCAGTCATCTTACTGTATTTGCAAGCTTGCAAGTTGATACTTTACATTTATCACATAAGTTTCTCAACCAATTGACACCTATTTTCTCACTGTTAAGAAGTGTCAAAGCAATTCAAAGCACCAACTAGTATAAGTGAAGATCAAACCAAATGCCACCCAACTACTGGAAGTGTGCATGTTGGGAATGAATAGGTCATGGTATTTGCAAAGAAAATAACACTGCATGCTAACTGGTCATTATTGTGATTTAACCTAAATGGTGTCTACTGTATTTACTGTATATATTGGGACACAATAAAATAAAAAAAAAATTTTCTGTCCCAGAACTTATGGTGAAACTTTTATCACCTAGGTCATATGCCCCAAGACTTGAGAAACGAAATAAATTTGTATTGCATTTGTGCCCCTCCCCCGAACGTTGCAATATAATAGATAAACAAAACGCTTATTTGATAATAGAAAGAAAGAAACTAACCTTGTATTGTTATCATTTATTCCTTTTTTCAACAGAAGCATTAAAGAATAAAATATATCCACGAAATCTGTATATGTAGCGTAGGCTTCCATACTGTAGCATGTATCGCATCCTAACACTAACCTCTTAATGAATTAAAGAGTTTAATCTCAAGTATACAGTTTTATATTTTTTAAAATAAAATTTCAGTTGGAGTGCATTTTCCGCCATGTAATTTTCAAATGATTTAAAAGGTGTCCCACAACTTACGACTCAAAATGAAATGATGTGTCCCAGAACATACAGTGCAGAAAAAAATTACTTTTAAAATTAATTTATGGTGTCCCAACAAATACGGTAAATACAGCATATGGATATAAATATTGTGATATAAATTTTACATCTTTGAACCTGAAGGAGACTGCTCCAGTGACCTAATGGTTAGAGCATCCACCTCGGATGCAAGAGGTTGCAGTTCGAACCCCAGCCAAGTCTGACCAAAGACTTCTAAAAATGGTACTAATAGCCGCTTCGCTTGGCGCTCAGCATTAAGAGGTTAGTGTTAGGACTGGTCGGCCTGGTGTCAGAATAATGTGATTGGGCAGGACATCATGCTACATGTCTGCGGCATGATGCCCCAGTGCTAGACATGACTATAAACTGCCACACTGCAGACATCGTAGCAGTATGACAGAAAAAATTGGTAAAGCTATGTTAAAAAAATCCAAATCCATGAACATGAAGGAGTATAGTATGTATTTTTATAGTTCTCATTTACTATTTCATTGTTTTCTCTCTTTGACAAAAGCTTTAGCTAAATAGGGATAGTAAGGTACAAAATAGCATCAAGAAGAGCTCTCACACCAGGGAATATTATATTTTGATCATGAGGTGCAAGAAGAAAAATGCGAAGGAATACCTATGCCTCACTCTCTACAAAACAAAACTGTGGAAAAAGCATCTTAGCATTGGTGATGCAATTTCCTAACTGCTGGTAATCTGGAATAGCATACCGTGATATCATTAAAATTCATGATACTGGAAGTTAGTAGTGAAAAAGACAAAACCAAAGTATTGATCTTGTCTCATCTTATACTCTGCATTGATTTATGATGGATGAAGGATGGAAAATTGAGAAGTTTAGCGAATTCTCTGCATCGACTTATAGGCCAGCAAATACGGTAATATAAGCTCATCTATCATGTTAGACAAAAAATTCCATTCATCATCAAAAGGAATATTTGTAACTTGAGAGTAAAACCTGATGGTTCAAAATCTCATGCATAATCATTTTCTAAACAAAATACATTGATCCTAAATGAATTAGAAAAGATAAACAAAGGAAACAACTAAAGTATATGCTTTCTGACCTGCTGCTCTTGAAGTTTCATCTTCAGCCCTCTCTGTTTTTTGACAATCATGGGGTACTGGTCATCAGCACCCTTATTTCGTAGTCGCTCCTTTTGTTGCTCAAGCCATGCCAGCTCAGCTTTTGTTTTTTCCAAAAGCGCTTTCTCTCGCAGACGAAGCACAGCAAACTAAAATAATGGGTCAATAGCGTTACTAACATTAAAACTTTCTGAATGTGTCCATTATTACATGCAACAAATAAGATTCCATTTCCCGGTGCTACCAGTTTATATTCTACAATCACGTCATGTTTTATAAAATAAAAAGTCATTAAATATCTCTAAAAAAGTAAAAGGAAAATCCAATACTAATTTATTTATGAATGATTAATCACTGAAAGTTTATAATGCTCTTTATTCTGGTCATTAATAGCCTATTTAAAGACTTTGCATAAAAATCTAAAGCAAATGAAGTCAGTTTAACCTGACTCAAAGGTCACCTGTATAATATAATAACCTGTCTTAAACATTCCCATTTTCAACGTTATGTAAACTAAATTAGTGTGAATCCATTTTTTTCATGTGTATTAATTTTTGTGGTTTTACAAAATATGACATTTTGACAGTACTTAAATTCATGGATTCTGGAAACAGTCCAATTGTGTCTACAGCAGAATTATGTCCTTAAATTTCTGGTTAACAGACAGGTTTGCGAAACAAAGACCAAAGCAAATAAAAGTAATACTGTGGAAACCACCTTGTCTATGGAAGGACAGGCATGTGGATGTCACAACCACTACAACCCCATGACCTTTGGTTGGGAAAATAATAAAGTTTAACCAAACACACTGAAGGGAGGGAAAGCAGGAATTTAGCATGCACACTTTAGTCTGATTTTAAGGTTCTTGGGACTTGGTATCTAAAACTGAAATGAAAATAAAACAGTGAATTTTAGGCTACAAAAGCCTGAGTTGCATACCAACCTGATGCTGTGCACGGAGTTCTTCCTCCTTCATGAACTGTTTCACCATGTCCTCTGTAAATTTTTCAAATGATTCCTCGCTGTGAAAAAGATCATCAATTCGGCTGGAGCCTGAAGTATATAAGGAAGTGCACCAGAATTGTGAAATACCCTCCTAATGTTGTCAAACAATATATATATATATATATATATATATATATATATATATGGCTACTTCTGGTAAACATGCTGATTGTTAGGAAACAAAACTGAATTTAGCAAGAGGTTTAAGTTGGCTACTTACCATGCTTATATCTGCCTAACAGCCAAATGCAAAGAAAAGTTATGGAAAATTGTTCATTGGTAGGATATTTTCTTTGGACATTCTTCCCATGCTTTTCATTGAATATAATATAAAAACAACTGTTTCAATGTTTCTCCAATTTTTATATCTTCATCCATACTGGTTGACACATGAACATAATTTTTCCAATAATGAAAAGCCTCCACGCCAGGCCACTTGCACTAAAAGTTGCCAGGATGCTTTCTTAAAAATTAGTTACTATATTTTGTTGAGTGAAATGCAAACTGCTGAATAACACACAATTTTGACCCAAACTGAGTGAAAAAATAAAATGTGCATGTGATACTATACATTTTAAAATCTTGATGATTTCATTCTGTTTCGTAGTGAGACATTTTGGATACTGATTGTCATTTATTACGTTTTAATTCTTTACAAAAAACCCATACATGACTGTTTCTTCTCTTCTTTTCTGTCCAAACAAGGTATTTGATCATGACCAATACCTTTTTTGTTAACAGATATCATAAAAAAAACAATTTTAAAAATTGGCAAAATTTAAAGTGTATCTTGTAAATTTTATCATTTGCCCTAAAAAGATCCATTTTAAAGTTTGCCTTGTAAATGAAGCTCAGTCGATTCCATCAAATCCTTCATAATCCACTTCATAATGTTGCTGCATGTCTTCATCTGTCATTACCTTGGCATTTCAAGATCAAACACAAGATGCTATGCAAAATTTCAGGCCTAGCATTTATACATATTTAGACTATCAAGACACCTCTAAAATATATATCATCATCCAAGCAGGAATTTACCAAAAACAATGCATGGTAATTATGTCTCGCATATCAAAACCCAAGTCAATTATATACTGCTCACTGTATTGTAACAAAGAAGGATCAAACACTGTGAGCAAATATGAGAAATAAAACAAGGAACCAAGTTAAGTGTCTGAAGACACATACATAAACTGCAAATTTACTTAGATAAAGCAATTATGATTAACACATCAAAGCTTTAGCTGGCACCGATGACCATGAAAAGACCACACTCAGTCAATGATGCAGTATTCACTGTTTAGCCACAAATATATATAAAGTACTATCAGATACCATAAGAATTTAAAATAAGAACCAGGTTGATTTTCCAAAGAGTAATATCTTCCAACTTCATACATTATTTGGTTTCACAATGTGCCAGTATTATCGTAGTAGATAAAACATAGTTGCCAAATAGTGTTCCTTAATGGATGAGAATATTTACCTTGCTTGAATTCTAAATATTCTATTTCTATTCAACCAAGAATAAATGAAGAAAAATTAGATCCACAGCTACTGAATGCTGAACACTTACAATACCCACAGCTGTTGAATACTGAATGCTTATAATACCCACTGCTATTGAATGCTGAACACATGATGCCCACAGGTATTGAATGCTGAATACTCATGATACCACAGCTATCGAATTACTGAACACTTATAATACCCACAGCTATTGAATGCTGAACACTTATAATACCCACAGCTACTGAATACTGAACACTTATGATACCCACTGTTATTGATGCTGAACACTTACAACATAGATATGGTAATCATATTTGGTCTATTGCAAGATCAGCATCCATTCAACAAATCTGTAACGTCTTCATGCCTTAATGCTACCAGAGAAATCATGTGCAAATTAGTCCAGTGGTTTTTGAGAAGTTGTAAATAGCAAATGTGAATGGACAATGCGTAACAAATAATAGACAACACTGCAAGCTCACTTAACATTATGGCCAGATGAGCTAAAAATGTATACCCTATCTCCAGAAAAATATTATACTTGTGCAAAACACTAATGAACACAGGTTTAATGTGATTATAAATAAACATAATAGTTTTGTTTATTTTTCTTTCAAGAATGAAGAGAAGCATGAGATTTACCTTCATTAGAGGTGACAGACTCATTATCTGAAAGATGTTGCTTAGCCTTCTTCCGATGACTTTCCGAGGGCAAAATGACTCGGAAGGAGCGTTCCTCAATCTCATCTTCTGTCAAAGTCTCATCAAAGTTTACTGAGTAATCATCGGCTGATTCTTAAAAAAGATAAGGAAAAAGAATGCCATGTAATTTTCTTTGAAATCAATATACGTTTAAAATACTGCAATGTCTTTTTTCTTGAACGACAAAAATCTTGAGAATCTGTAAATGACGGTTACAGAAATTCTGAGAGTTCTAAATCTCCATAATAACTCCAACATAAAACAGACAACATTATTGCTAAGGAATATTTTATTGATAATTCCTGACTGTAGAAATTGCTTTGCTAAGGGCTTTGCGAATACTCGTACAATATCTGCAACTAGAGATTAAAACAGTTTCAAAATTTAATACCTCCAACTCAACTGTAAGTAAGGACTGGAATAACTTTTACAATATCTAACAAGTCTTGACATTATAAAAGATGAAACAATTTTACAACATCTAACAAGTCTTGAAATTATAAAGGATGGAATAACTCTTACAATATCAAACAAGTCTTGATATTACAAAGGATGGAATAACTTTTACAATATCTAACATGCCTTAATATTACAAATGATGGAATAACTTTTACAATATTGAACAAGTCTTGATATTACAAAGGCATGACAACTGACAATTGACTAAAATGCACAAGAAACAAATAAAGATTTCATCTTCGCTATCTCAAGCTGTAGCATCAAAACTGGACTTTGATTCTCACCTAACAGAGTTATCTTCACTTTACCCCGGACTATGATACAAAAACCTACGCCTATTGTCTTGGCAATAAAGATGGAAGTCCCAGCTGTGAGGTTGCATTATTTGTCCATTTCAAGAATCTTTGAAGCTAAAGACAACGTAACCTTGAACAAAGGTCTTTGTATATGAATCTAAAATTTGTGAACAAGATGTGTCCATAAAACATTTATGCCACCACTACAGAAACAAAATTTTAAGAAGAAATTGCTCAACTTAGCTGACATCTGCTAATGACATACCAAGCAAGAGCAGTTGGCAAAGAAATCGGAATCAGAAGGATATTTTCTGTATAAATTTATTACAATGCTGTTTACTGCATATGAAATGGAAACACTGATTCAAGCTATGTCGATTGGTAGTTTTATATTTTCATCCATAGCTGATAGCACATCAGTATTAACTATCCAATATATCCATACTTGATCTCACATCAGTATTAACTATCCAATATTTCCATACTTGATCTCACATCAGTATTAACTATCCAGTATTTCCATACTTGATCTCACATCAGTATTAACTATCCAATATTTCCATAGTTATTTCACATCAGTATTAACTATCCAATATTTCCATAGTTGGGGCCCCGAGTGGCCGAGTGGTCTAAAGCGCTTTCCGTTACGGATCGCTGCCATCTCACCTCTGTCTGCGTGGGTTCGAGTCTAGGATTCGGTGAATGTGGATATGTGAGAAAGCTTGCCAGTAGCTTCTCGTGGGTCGGTGGTTCTTTCCGGGGATTTCCCGGTTTCTTCCTCCACCATTAATACTGGCCACCATGTATAGCCTATCGTGTGCTGAAAAATGGCGTTAAGCCCCACAACAACAAGAAGAACAATTTCCATAGTTATTTCACATCAGTATTAACTATCCAATATTTCCATAGTTATTTCACATCAGTACCATCTGCCCAATATTGCAATGCATTTCTGTTAGGGTTGGTCAAATTCTGTTTAAAGACAATGTTGCATACAGATTTTTTTCTGTTAAGTGGATCTTGAAAAGACCTCATATAAAGTTTTTCTATTTTTAGTAATGGTGAAAATATTTAATGGTGAATTGTATACATCTGAAAGCCATCCAAGTATGCTTTCTATTAAATTTTGGTCAAATTCTGTTTTACAAAGCATCTTTTTAAGATTGTTCTATTTATAGAAATTATGGCTTTATCTGATGGCAAATTGACATCATTTATACAAATGAGAAAAGCATACATGCCAAAATGCTTCATGTCAAATTTGGTTAAATTCTGCTGCACAGTCTTTGAGATTAAGTCATTTAAAGATTTTATTTATTTTTTAATAATGGTGGACATATTTGAAGGTGAATCAGCATCGTTTGTATAACTTGAAAACCTTCTTTGCCATGATGGTTTATATTATATCTGATCAACTGTTTTTAGTTTCTATTAACAGAGACCATATCTGATCTTGGATTGACAACAATTAAAGAAATGTTAAAGACTTTCATGCCAAGATGCTTTCTGTCAAATTTGGTCAAATTCTGTTCAGCAGTTTTCTGAGAAGTTGTTGTTTAAAGGTTTGCCCATTTTAAGTTGTGGCATCCATATTGGATGATAGATCAACAGGTCTTTATGCCAGAATACTCCTTGTATAATAATGTGCAAATTGGTCCAACAGGTTTTGAGAAGAAGTTGGAAACAGCAACTGTGAATGGACAACACATAACTGTATGAGAACTGAAGTACCACCCCATAAAGCTCACTTAACTGGCCTTACTGCAAGATGAGCTAACACAATAAAACAAATTTGAAAAATAGATACAATAGTTCAAAAATCTAATCAGGTCATTTACATATGCATACAAATAATGTGAGTTACAGGCCTCATCTGCTCGGGTTAAGTTTTTCAGTGACGCCCACACTCATGGGAGACATTGCCCACACTCATGGGAAACATTTTATCACTCTTGTTTATTTACCCTGGGAAATATCTTCCTTAATGCTGTCTGATCTTGAGTCATCCTGTCCCTCAGCCCCTGTTGCAGTTGCAATACTGGCTCCATTCGCAGGCTCAGTTCTCCTCCTTCCAGGGGAGCTCTTGGAGCTACTAGACTTTGTTCTATTGAAGAGATTTCAAGATTTAACAAATATTAGCAGATTAATATAGGCTAAGTTGAAAAATGCTGGTCTATTTCGCATTATGATCCTGAAGTAAGTGATGACAATTTTAGCATCTGAAGTGAATTTAAACAAGGATAAAATGTAGAGTTTCTATGAGCACATAAGCAAAATGTAGAGTTTCTATGAGCACATAAACAAAATGTAGAGTTTCTATGAGCACATAAGCAAAATGTAGAGTTTCTATGAGCACATAAGCAAAATGTAGAGTTTCTATGAGCACATAAACAAAATGTAGAGTTTCTATGAGCACATAAACAAAATGTAGAGTTTCTATGAGCACATAAGCAAAATGTAGAGTTTCTATGAGCACATAAACAAAATGTAGAGTTTCTATGAGCACATAAGCAAAATGTAGAGTTTCTATGAGCACATAAGCAAAATGTAGAGTTTCTATGAGCACATAAACAAAATGTAGAGTTTCTATGAGCACATAAACAAAATGTAGAGTTTCTATGAGCACATAAACAAAATGTAGTTTCTATGAGCACATAAACAAAATGTAGTTTCTATGAGCACATAAACAAAATGTAGAGTTTCTATGAGCACATAAATAAAATGTAGAGTTTCTATGAGCACATAAATAAAATGTAGAATTTCTATGAGCACATAAACAAAATGTAGAGTTTCTATGAGTACATAAACAAAATGTAGAGTTTCTATGAGCACATAAACAAAATGAAACATGAAATCTTGACCTGCTGGAGCAAAATACAAATTAAAACTTTCTGTAGTTTAGACAAAAAAAACTTACGAAGAAATACAATGACAATTTACATACATTGATGATCTGGCATCCTAAAGTGATGTTTAATCCACCCAGACTAGAAATATTTTGATATTTTCAGAAGATGTCCATATATTGACAAATAGCTAGATCAACCGAACTGAACTTTTAATAATTTCAAATTGTTTTAGATTTCATTCGCATATTTTATGTCAGAAAATATTTGAAAGCATGCAAGAGAGGGTATGCCACAAGTATAAAACCAAATTTGTTTTATGGTCCAGCTCAGCTGAAAGAATTTACTTGACACTGCTTATGAACACTTCTTGACCCAATGGCCTTAACATACAGCTATGACATATCAACTTGTTCTTTCTCTTTCTTGGAACAGAACACTTCTTGAACCAATGGCCTCAACATAGCCCTATGACAATATCGACTTGTTCTTTCTCTTTCTTGGAACAAAACATGTCTTGACCCAACAGTCTCAACACAGCCCTATGACATATCAACTTTGTTCTATTTCTTGGAACAAAATATGTCTTGACCCAATGGCCTCAACATAGCCCTATGACATATCAACTTGTTCTATTTCTTGGAACAAAACATGTCTTGAACCAATGGCCTCAACAAAGCACTATGACATATCAACTTGTTCTCTTTCTTGGAACAAAATATGTGCTGTCTTGGAATAAAATATGTACATCTTGACCTAATGACCTCAATGTATCATTATGCCAAATTAAACTTGTTCTTTTTAATGTCTTGGAACAAAACATATATGCAGTTTTGTCTGTTTCAAACCATGGAAAAATGTCCTGAACTCACCTGGCAGACTTTGGAGTGTCTATTTCAAACCATGGAAAAATATCCTGAACTCACCTGGTAGACTTTGGAGTGTCTATTTCAAACCATGGAAAAATATCCTGAACTCACCTGGCAGACTTTGGAGTGTCTATTTCAAACCATGGAAAAATATCCTGAACTCACCTGGCAGACTTTGGAGTGTCTATTTCAAACCATGGAAAAATATCCTGAACTCACCTGGTAGACTTTGGAGTGTCTATTTCAAACCATGGAAAAATATCCTGAACTCACCTGGTAGACTTTGGAGTGTCTATTTCAAACCGTGGAAAAATATCCTGAACTCACCTAGTAGACTTTGGAGTGCCAGTGAAAGTGTCTTTGGAATAGGAAGTTTGAGTTGTGGTTTTGCCACTTGCTGTTCGGGCAGATTCTGGTTGTTTAGTACCCGTTCTCTCAGAAATATTCTGCAAAGAATTTAAAATTCATGATTTTGGTAAACAATTCATCTGATCATATTTGTCAGTAACATCTGAAGAAACCAACAACATACCAATGTTATAGATATATAAATATTT
Organism: Megalonaias nervosa; assembly: GCA_016617855.1. Taxonomy (NCBI): domain Eukaryota; kingdom Metazoa; phylum Mollusca; class Bivalvia; order Unionida; family Unionidae; genus Megalonaias; species Megalonaias nervosa. The sequence continues at coordinate 7,284 of JAECUM010011210.1, read as the reverse complement.
CAACAAGAAAACCTATGACCAAATGGCTGACGTGGGCCCAAGATTATTCATCTGAGTGAGAAAAGTCATATTTGATGACACATTGGCATCATTTGTACAAACTTTAAATAGCACTGACTGTAAAATTAAGTCTAACCCTGTCTAGTAATTTCTGAGAAGCTGAAAACAGTAAATGCTGGTTACCAAACGATGCACAATAAATGTAGGGCCATACACCAATAAGCTGACTTGGCCTCACAGCCAGATGAACTAAACTCTACAATCTTTTCCTTCTTTGCATACACGGAATAAAAAGAAATCATCATAAAAAAATCATCTTTCATGAATGAAAATGGATTTGTTTGCACATGAGCTAAACCCAGCATGATGATGATAATAAACCATTACATTTATAAGAACTGTTGCTGTTATTTTTAGTTAGCTTACCCCAACCCTTAATTCCCCATTGTAATCAGAAATTTTATCTAACAAATCTTGTGACAAAAACTGCAAAAAACTTTAGGAAGACAAACCATGTCCAAATAAAGATGAAATATCAAAATATAAAAAATATAAAATCTAAATCAATTAAAAGCTAATAAATATAAATTCTTGCAGTATGGCATCATAATTTGTTTTATATTATAAATTGCATTCTTTAAAATAATCAAAGGTTTTCTCCTCTGGTACATCTTTAAAATTCTTCTTAACTGAGTTCACATTAAAACACTACAGTTTCACAGGGTAAAATTAATACATTCAACAAAAATATGTTCACTGTCAATGGACATGTAAGGTATGAACTTTGGTCGAGGTTGACACTGTCAATGGACATGTAAGGTATGAACTTTGGTCAAGGTTGACTGTCAATGGACATGTAAGGTATGAACTTTGGTCGAGGTTGACTCTTCAGAAGGTAACCATAAGTCATTGATATATGTCATAAACTTCAGAGGCATAACACCATCCCATCTCTGTGATTTGTTTGAAATGAGGGATGCCATTCTCCAAAGAGGGGTTTAATGGTGTGAGTTCATTATTTGGCATTTTCAGTTCAGATGTTTTGCTATCTTCTTCATGTCTCAAACCAAATGGAGGTTTTCAATGAAAATGAGGAACCTGCTCTATCACTGTCCAGTTGCTGGAAGAGTCCATTTTCAGTGAAGGGGTGGATGCAAGACCTACACATGCACACAAGGTAAATACTATGTTTCTGCATCCAATGTATGAAATGTCTAGTTCAAATATATTTTAAACACTGTAGAAAAGGGGGATAAAAATATGCCCCTACATCTCAACATTACAGAAATGTATGGAATTATCCAGATCTTATGGAACACTAGGAACTACATTACCCCTGCTGTCTGAAAAACAGATTCAACCATGCAAATATGTGTGTGTGTGTGATTTTAGATTTTTAACGTAGCTTTAAAAAATGTTCAGTCATATCGCTATGATGTCTGCAGTGTGGCAGTTTATAGTCATGTCAACCACTGGGGAATCATGCTGTAGATATGTAGCATGATGTCCCACCCAATCAAATTATCCTGACACCAGGCCAACCAGTCCTAACACTAACCTCTTAATGCTGAGTGCCAAGCGAGGCAGCTACTAATACCATTTTTATAAGTCTCTGGTATGACTTGGCTGGGGTTCAAATGCATGACCTCCTGCATCCGAGGTTTGCGCTTTAACCACTTATGCCACCAGTGTGGTGCAAATACAGAAGAAGTGTTTGTGCTGGAGATCTGTTAGGTTTGAAACACAAAGAAAGTGACAATGTTAGGGACTGCTCAGTGGCAAACGAGTTACAAATTATAAATTAATGAATGATGTTTAATGTTTTATAAAATTACAAATTATAAATTAATGAATGATGTTTAATGCATATCCTTGGCACTCTTCATTTATAAAATTGGTAGGGAGGTACAAATTACCAGAGATGGGGGGTTGGGGTAGGCAGCAACTATAGAGACATGGGATCTCCAACTTAGAGACATGTGATTCCCTGGTTTTGTGAACTGAGCTTGTAACATTTATTCTGATTTTCTGTTATTTTATAAGCACTAAAATCTGAAAGGACTTTAACCTGATTTTCAGTTATTGGATCAGCACTAAAATCTGTCAGGACTTTATTCTGCTCCCTGATAACTGTGACATTTAAGAAGTGCCAAATATTGGTATTGTGTTCCCATCAACAACTTGGAATATGTTAGTACAGTATAAATAAGAGTATCAGATCGACAAAGTTTCAGACTGATCATCTACCACATTTGATTCAGAGTGATTGAAAATGTATCCCACTCTGCCTTATTCAATTTTCCACATTTCTTCTGTGATTGATTCCCTGTGGATTAGGCACATTATTTCAAAGTATACTGGGAAGTGTTCACTACTGTGGAGGTTGTCACTTACTGAGAGAAATCAATTCAAAAGACAACTGCAGATGGTCTAAGGATGAGACCCATCTAGTGTCAGAGTGCTGACAGGTATATGACTTGTAACTAAAAAAGCAAAGACTGTGTTTTGAAATGAAGTCCTCTATTTTTCCCCTCTCAATGATATCGCTGCAGCCCAAAAAAAGTGTATGGTGGCCGTCAAAGTCACTACGTAGAATGAAAATGTGTTGATATGTATTTGATAAGATGATCAAGATCGGGAAAATAAATGATGGGTACTCTAAAGCAGATACTTAGCTAGGTGTACAAACTTGTACAGACTTGTGAATGGAAATGGCTACAGCCTGTACCAGGAGAAATCTGCCTGTTATATGTAATAATGGATGGACACTCCTCATGCATATTTAACACTATTTTTTATTCTCTAAGTCAAAGACTTACATTATAAATATTTACCTTTCAACTTTGGCAATTTCATTGTGTTATGGTGTCAGACATATTAATGAAAGTGGTCTAAGTACAAGACTTCTGTGAGGTTTCCTGGTGTGGTATCAAGGAGTTCTCTAGTGTCCATACTCTCCAGACTTGCAAAATAATTAAAGAGTTTCATGAGATTCTTTCAAAAGTCTGGTAGATTCTTTAATTCCTTCATTATTTTGCATGGAAACTTGGACAAGTGGTTTGCATTGGATTTTACTGGTTTTTCACAGGTAGTATTGGGCATTTTATATGCCACACACTGACATTCATTTATGCTTTATTTCTCAATTTGTGTAGCTGCTTGCACTGGTTTTGGAGGCATAAAGGCTTTAAAACTGGTCACTCTATAGCCAGGTATTGACTGATTGGGTAGAGAGAGAAAACTGGTCACTCTATGGCCAGGTATTGACTGACTGGGCTGAAAGAAAAAAACTGGTCACTCTACAGCCAGGTATTGACTGACCGGGTAGAGAGAAAAAACTGGTCACTCTACAGCCAGGTATTGACTGAATGGGTAGAGAGAGAAAACTGGTCACTCTACAGCCAGGTATTGACTGACTGTGTAGAGAGAGAAAACTGGTCACTCTATGGCCAGGTATTGACTGACTGGGCTGAAAGAAAAAAACTGGTCACTCTACAGCCAGATATCGACTGACTGGGTAGAGAGAGAAAATATTTTCTAAACTTTAGCCTCATTTGCATAGGATTTTCCAGCAGTGTTAAGTGGAGTTGCAACTTCCATTAATCTTCTGACCTCGTTCAAAGTCATGCCTTTCTCATACTTCACTCTTTGGATCTCATTTGTGCTTCCAGTTCAGGAAGTCTCATTCTCTGTGTTTCCAGTTCAGGCAGTCTCTTTCTCTGTGTTTCCAGTTCAGGCAGTCTCTTTCTCTCTGCTTCCAGTTCAGGCAGTCTCTTTCTTTGTGCTTCCAGTTCAGGGAGTCTCTTTCTTTGTGCTTCCAGTTCAGGCAGTCTCTCTTTGTGCTTCTAGTTCAGGTAGTCTCTGGAGTATGCAAAGAGATCACCTTGGCAATTAGCAAGAAAGAATTTCTTGCATGACAATGCATTATGGCCCACCTGCCCACAGTCAAAGCAGACCAGCTTCCTATTGCTGTCATTTTTGTGATGACCATCTTTCTGACTGTTTATGCAACACCACAGATTACGGGTGAAAGGACCCACTGGAATGTTCAAGAACTCAGGCATAAAGCAGATAAAGTGGCTCTGCCAAATGTCCAGATGTATGAATTAGTGAGGATGAACTTGCCATTTCACTTGTTAGACATTTGGATATCTTCAAGCATCTCAATGAAGCCATTTAAATTCTTTGACTGCACTGCATCTTTGCTGAAGTACCCAGCCCATGCTGACCCTTCACATGCTCTTTGACTGAACTTGCACCTTTGCTGGAGTACCTGGCCCTTGCTGAGCTTTCACACACTCTTTGACTGTACTGCACCTTTGCTAGAGTACCTGGACTCACTGAACTTTCACACTCTTTGACTGCACTGCACCTTCACTGGAGTTACTGGACTTGCTGAACTTTCACACACTCTTTGACTGCACTGCACCTTTACTGGAGTACCTGGCCCTTGCTGAGCTTTCACACACTCTCTGACTGAACTGCACCTTTGCTGGAGTACCTGGACTTGCTGAGCTTTCACACACTCTTTGACTAAATTGCACCTTTACTAGAGTACCTGGCCCTTGCTGAGCTATCACACACTCTTTGAACTGCACCTTTGCTTGAGTATCTGGATTTGATGAGCTTTCACACACTCTTTGACTGCACTGCATCTTTGCTAGAATACCTGGACTTGCTGAGCTTTTACACACTCTTTGACTACACTCCACCTTTGCTGGAGTACCTGGTCCTTGCTGAGCTTTCACACACTCTTTGACTGCACTGCACCTTCGCTGGAGTACCTGGACTTGCTGAACTTGCACACACTCTTTGACTGCACTGCACCTTTGCTGGAGTACCTGGCCCTTGCATAGCTATCACACACTCTTGACTGAACTGCATCTTTGCTGGAGTACCTGGCCCATGCTCAGCTTGTACACACTCTTTGACTACACTCCACCTTTACTGGAGTACCTGGCCCATGCAGAGCTTGTACACACTCTTTGAACTACACCTTTGCTGGAATACCTGGCCCATGTTGAGCTTGTACACACTCTTTGACTCTGCTAGTGGAGTGCTTTTACAATCATGAATGACGAGAGTTCTGTGTGCTTTTGACTCCCAGCAGTTGATTCAATGAGAAAATTGGGCCAATTACTTCAACTTGGAACGGTTTCTCTTCCAAATCAGTAGCTGAATTGTTCCTAGTCCTTTAGAGACCATATCCCACACTCCTGCTTGTAGCTTTGTTGCATTTTCCCATAATGGGAGATAATACCTGCATCACCTATGCAACTCACTTTCCATGGAATCCACCAAGGGACAGAGATTATCAATGATATATTGTGTTTTCATGTGACCGAAACTTTGCAAAACATTACAGTATATATTCTTCCATCAACCAGATCCTTGCAAAATTCTAGTATTTCTTTAATCCATTAAGATATTTGGGAAATAAAAACTTTAACAAAAATCTTGACACCAATTTTCTATAACTATGACCATGACCCCAAGGTCAAAGAAGCATAAAAACATGTCTCAGATTGAATTGCTTTTGATTCACAAGGATTCATCCAAAGTATTAAGAAAATCCATCATGAGGTTTAGGGGAAAAAAAAGCAAATGTAAAACTTTAATTTTAACCTTACTGCAAATTTTCCACAGCTGTGACCTTGACCTCAAAATCAAAGGGGCAGTGTCTCACAGAATAAATTAACTTGACCTCAAAATCAAAGGGGCAGTGTCTCACAGAATAAATTAACTTGACATCAAAATCAAAGGGGCAGTGTCTCACAGAATAAATTAACTTTGTTTCACAACAATGCACATCAAGTACAGTGAACCATCCATAAGGGATTCAGGAAGTATATGCAAGTGATTATCTTTAACCAAAACCTTACAAAATGTGTTGATGCCACCAACAGAAAGTGACTGCTATGTCTCACTTCCCATTAACATAGGCTTGACAATGAAAGGAAGTCAGATTAACAAGACTGCAATGTACATTGATTTCTACTCTAATAAAGCAATTAGTAAAGCAGCACTACCTGTCTAGGGGTACTACTACTAAGCACTTTCTCACTAGTCCTGTCAATTTTTCTGCCACTTTCTGGGATATTATAAGCCCGAGCCTCTACCAAATATTTAGCAGCCTCAGCAGTGGCTTTGGCGGCCTCAGTTTGTGTTTCAATCAATTTCCTTGTAGACACCTGGAATGCTGCTGCACCCTCTTCTCGAACCTTTGCAATCATTTCTGCAGCATTTATGGCTGCTTCTGCAGCCCTCTGTCTGGCCTCTTCAAGTTGCCTGGTGGCGGCATAAGCTTCATGATGAGCTCTTGTGGACAAGTCACGCATGTCACGATCGTGATTTAGCTGTCTGGCCTGGAATTAGTGTATTATTGGAAAAGCTAAAACCAATACTAAAATCTAGCATGCTCTAGCTAAATTGTAAAGTGGTGAACAAATTAAAAATCAGAATAAAACTAGATATATTAGTACATGCTATTGACTGATGAAAAAAAGCAATGAAAAATGATGGCAGACTATCTGTGAATGTGGAAAAGAATATTCAAATGTGTCCATGAAATGACTGAAAAAAAAAAATTGTGAATGTGGAAATGAATATTCAAATGTGGTCATGAAATGATTGAAAAAAAAAACAAATTGAGAATGTGGAAATGAATATTCAAATGTGTCCATGAAATGATTGAAAAAAACAAATTGTGAATGTGGAAATTAATATTTAAATGTGTCGATGAGATGGCTGAAAAAACCCTACACAAATTGTGAATGTGGAAATGAATATTCAAATGTGTCCATGAAATGAATATTCAAATGTGTCCATGCAGCACATAAATTAGCCATGTCTAAAGTAGATCAAAGTGAATCCATTATCAGGTGATGTGTAGATGAAATCATAACTAATCCATTAAACTTACTCTTTTCAAAAGACTAAAAGAATGATCATATATATATATATATTGAAAATTTCTGATTTTGGAAAAATGTATTAAAAACTGGACCAATTTTTAATCTAAAGACACCTAAAATCTTATATCGGAAACCAAACATAACCTGAAAACCAATCACTGATACATGATAACAATCAATGATACATGATAACAATCATGAAAAACTGATCCATCTGAGTAAAGATGCACTTTATTTTCTAATTCATTTACTTCAGTTGAATAGACATTTCATGTTTCACAATTTTAATCATTATATTTTCTGACATTTATGCTATTTAATGATAAAAAAATATGACAACTGAATTTGCACTGATTATATTTGTATCATA
>JAECUM010011209.1:0-17252 GCA_016617855.1 Megalonaias nervosa | reverse complement strand
CGGTTCATCAATAGTTCTATGGTCGTCATTTATTTCCTCATAATAATCTACGTTATTCTTCAGCCATTCATGTGGAGACTGTCCAATAAAGGGTGGTGGTTGACCATGATCACCGCACATTATCACAGCAGTATTCTTCGTCAATAGCCATTCAAGAAATGTTTTTAATATTTCTAACGACACCGTGCATATATCGTCCCATATAATATATTTAGGTATATATTTCTCACCCATTCGCTCAGGAGTCCATGTGTCTCCACACCATCTAAAGAAACTATGATAAGTACACGATTTTACTCCTCGCTCTTTTATCTCTCTGGCGAGTTTATGTGTCGGTGTCAAAACAATTATATCTGAATTATTATTCATGAATAATTTAATCACGCGCGTTGTTTTACCTGAACCACCGCATCCATTAAGATAAACAGTCTTATGTCTAGCCACAGGATCGTACACAGATGGTGCTGATGACTTTGATATTTTATTATTTTTGTAATATATCTCCTTAATTTCAACGTCAGCAGATTCAGAATAGCTAAGTATATTTTCCTGTTTTATTCTCCATGATCCCCATTCACCATTACCAAGTAGCGGTTTTAATAAATCTGTATATTTTTTATTTATATAAAACGAATCCGTTGCGACTCTGACAGCATCACGAGGAAATCTATTTATCATAGACAGTAGATTTATAGAAACATATGCCAACATACATGATCTTAAATGAGTAAACTTCGGTGAGTCACCATCAAGATAACTCACAATTGTACCTAGTTTGGTTCCGTCTGATAAATAAGCATTACTCCGATTTATAAATATGTTTTTTTCTGTTGTATCAGCAATTATAAAATCGAGCTCAGCATCGTCCATAATTAATCTTGTACAGTGTCTTTTATGATCATAGGCTCCTCCTTGAGTAAATTTACCAATTATCCTTCTACCAAGATCTTTTGCAAGTTTTTCATCATGCTCGTCTCTGCATTTACGTATATTATTAGTAATTTTAATAATGTCATCTTCATTAAGATCAGGAAATTCTTTCCTGGCATCATCAATATTAAATCTATTTGGTTCTGGTAACCAAATTTGTTTCTGTGGACTATATGATATAATGGCCTCACTCACCTGTAAAGATATTAAAATTCCAACATCAAGCATGTATCGCAATAGTACTATTGGAACCCAACATTTTTCTGAAAAATGTCTTCCAAACCAAGTATAAGAAATCGGATGGAGATTTTCTGCAAATTCGAATGATTCTACATGAGCAAATCCGGTTAAATCAAAATCTGGTAAATGTCCGTTTATCGCAACCCTAGTCATGTCATGTGATGGATGTCCGAATCTCTTAAAGTATTTAGAACATTCTCCGTATCCAAGAAAACTTCCAGGATAACACGCTACCATATCGACGGATATAACGTCACTATAGTTGTATTTAGTATTCCATAATCCTCCGTGTCCATATTCTACGCAACTTTTATGAATATCTTCAAGAAATTCCGATCGTGTTGGTTTCCATAAATTTTTCTCCTGAGCGAAATGAGCCGCTACGGATGGAACTGTAAAACAATTATTTAATAATTGTCTAACTTTGACATCGTCTGAAGTATATTCACGCCAAAGGCGCTGCGCAAGATTTTCCATTTCTACATTAAGAGATTCTGTACGGTAAATATCACCGTTAGGCCGTACAAACTGATAGTAATGATCATATTCTGAATTTTGAAATAACCAAACGGACACAGGGTCACTTTTACTGATATTTTTGATAAAATCAAATATATGACCATCATAAAATTTAACTTTTCTATCTCGTGGAAATATTGTTACTGCTGAGGTCCATGCGTGCGAATTATGATCAATAATATCTATTGGAGTTCCATTTTTTGTGTATTTTTTTTATATAAAATCTCTCCCGTCAGCGTTTTTACTGTTATTGGGAATCTTAATTTCTTTTCTAGTTCAGCGACATCTTTGATAGACGCTCCGGTATCTTTAACTGATTCTGCCCACATATTTATTTTTTTACGTCGTAAATCTGTTAAACCATTACCACGTATCGCGTTTGTAAAATGTTCTGTAACTCGTTCAGCTACACAGTTTATTCTTGACTCTGACAGTTTCATAGGTTTTAGATCCCCGACGTCAGGTTTATTATTCAGCGGATATATTGCATATACGACTGCAGTAACTGGGTAGCCCCGTTCATAATATACCTTATCAATACCAGTCAGTATTCCGGGCTTAGATTTATTATTTAAGAGAACAATATTATTTCCTGATTGTATATGTACTGGATCGCGCTTGTCACGAATAATCCAAATATCTTCTTTTGTATTTACAATAAATTTTATTAAAATAAAATATTTTTTATCATCAAGGTGATTAATAATTACTTTTCCTCGTTTGTCATTCATTATATTAGTAACATTTCCGACTCTGAATGTTGACCATACATGAGCAACACCATCGTCACGAAATTCATTTTTTGCTTCACGAATACGTTCGGTTATATCCTCATCCGTTAATGCCAGATCTTGCATCAAAGTACTATATTTATATTCTGATAGTCTGTCAAGATCAAATCTAGCATGGGAAGGTTCAATTGCCGATAATTCGTTCATATAATTAAGACAAGTATTTAAATTAAAATTTTAGTATATATATAATGCTTGAAACAAAAAACAAATGTGCTTGGCTCAGAATTGGATATACTTCTCTTTGTAATAAACCGTGCGTGAACAAATACTGCGGAAATCATGCACAAAGTTTCAAAAATGGAAGTACAGGACCAATACCGTGTATTCAGTGTGGTGTTGGAGTCAGAGGAAAAACTCAATTGTGTCTAAAATGTGGCGGAAAAAAATACAGGGAATTAAAACGATATTATGACAAAAAAAATAATATTTTGACGTCAGGTAAATCTCCTATACAAACCGTAGAAGATTATCTGGTCAGATTTCAAAATAATGATTTAGACAAATAATATTATTATATAAAATGACTCAGACAAATCAGACTTATGATGAAATGATCGACAACGATATTATAAGAGAATTAAGAAAAAAAGCATTTCGTAATAAATACGAATTTAAGGCTCATCCCATAATAAAAAATTATGAGGCGTCTCGAGATGGTGTGATCAGAAACTGTAGATTGAAAAAACCAGTCGGTAGTCTTAATAATTCTGGTTATTTTAGATTTAGTGTTGGAAATAAACATTATTACTCACATAAATTCATATTCGAATGTCATTTTGGATTGATCAAAAATGGACTTGTAGTTGATCACATTGACGGAAATCCCCATAATAATCGGTTATCTAACCTGAAAGTTATTACACCTAGTCAGAATGCTGCACGCGGAAATACTGGAAAATGTAAAAAGTTTGCAAGAAGATCTATTAAATCCATAAATACAGAAACAGAACAGGAAGTAACTTTTCCATCAATTAATGCGGCTGCAAAATATTTTAGCATACATCCACAATCAGTAAAACATGTTGCAGATAATATTACTAGATCAGCATATTCAATAAAATACGATCAGCGGATAATATTTGAATATATCTAATTCTGTACTCTTAATGAATAAATTGTATATAGTTTTTGACTTTATATTTTACCTTCACCGTCGCTACTCTCGGTGTCACTTTCACTTTTGACAGAATCAAATAACATAATTTTTCTTAATTGCATTACACGATTATCCACGATCTTCTTTTTCTCGTATTCACGAGACAGTTCGGATCTAATATTTTCGATCGAACGTGCAAGAGGCGCAAATAGTTTTACCTGTTTTTCATTTACCACCGCCAAGGATTCTAACATAGACTGATAGATTAATTTTACAAATTTATAATTGGATGGTAATGTGTATTTATTGTCAATTTTTCTTTGTTTTAATATTTCATAATCGCATAATATTTTTTCAGGATCGAGATTATCAGATATATTTATTCCGTTATGCTTTAATTTTTTAATAGCAGAAATAATATCATTTATATTTTCTTGGTTGATATATATAATAATATTTCTTTAAAATAAAATAGCATCGTTCCGAATACTGTCAACACTCGTCAGCCACAAGAATCGAACCACGGTCGTCAGTATCATAGTTACAACAACTATACCACTGAGCCATTTTCCGATTCATACATATAGACGTTTTAAAATTATTATGTAGTTAACCCAACACTGAATAAGCAGACAAATTACGTACAACCAATATACTGAATAAAATCACAATTATTATACAACTGTAGCGTATATTTACTTAATTTACAAACATTATTTATATATACTGTATAAAATAATCACACATTACATTTTTTTGTAAGAGTTATCGTTCGTTAAGGTCAAATACATGTTATAGCTAAAAATAACTTTACGCACTCGTATAAACCGACATGAATTTAAGATTATCAGAGTTAAAAGATGCATCAATATTTCTCTCTGTTACAAATTGATGCTTTACTAACAGCTAATCACCTACAGAAAAAGAAATAATTCACTAAATAATTAACGAAAAACAAGAAGTATTTATTGTCTGTAAATCGAACATAGTAGTAAGGGAAATAATCGCTCAATTTACTCCACAGAGAGAGATAGCCGAGTTATCTCGCTTTATTATATATACAATTGCTTTAATCATAGAAATCAGATTTTAATGATTTTGATTAGTAAACTGCCCATCAGATAAAGAAATTTGTAATTATTTCATAAAATAGAGTACCATTATACCCGGCAGAATAAGAAAATCTGTAACTTTTCGTGAAATAGAGTACCATTATACCCGGCAGAATAAGAAAATCTGTAACTTTTCATGAATCAGAGTACCATTTAGCCCATCAGATAAAGAAATTTGTAACTATTTCATGAATCAGAGGACCTATTTACCCATCAGATTAAGAAAAATCAGTAAAAAAAATATATTATTTCAAAATCAGATTATTTTTTCCCTTATTATATTAGGAAATATTTAATCAGACGTTCTACGAGCGTATATACAAATTAATATTAAGAGATTCTTGTCTTAGATCCAAAATATTTCCTGCCTGGTCAGTGAGTTTGAAATATATTCTTGTCAGAAATGGATTATGAACTCTCAGGTACACGGGGTTAATTGGTTCAGACACAATTAACCAACCGGGTGGGTCTTTAGGGCTAAATGAATGTAGTATATACCCCTGTTCCGCAGTGCCACTGCGGTGATTAGATTTTGAAAGATCTACTTGATAACTATCATCAATTACGTCACATACCAGATTGACTGCAATTGTTGTTGTTATATTAACAATACCAGGTGAGATATGGCGACCTCCACCATGTGGATCATTATTGTGTTTAAGAATATTTGGTGTAGGTATTAATTTTTTCCATGAATCACATATTCTTTTAAAGTGTTCATCAATAAGATCATTAACTGATTTCTTTAGCTCTTCAGAGTTAAATCCAGGAATTATAAATGTTAATAGTTGTTCTTGCGTAATTCCGAAATGTTTTAGAAATACTATTGTGAACAGAATATTTATTTTAACAATCTGAGGTGGACCGTCTTCATTAACTATAAACCCTCTATAGCGTTTATCTGCTATGTTCACTAATTTTTTTTCTCTGTTAACAATAATATCATTCATGAACTCTAGGTCAGAAGCAACTTGATTCAAATGTTGTATTGCTTCAATTAGTTGATTTTTTAAGTCATCGTTGTAAGAAGTGCTAATGCTGGAAAATAAATTTCTTAAATAATTAAGTATACGTCCGTGTTCAGACTTAATTGTATTAGCATATGAATTTATTTCATCAACATCAAGTACCATTATTTTACCTTTTTTACCATCAACCATTTTTGTAAAATAGGTTTCTGTTTTATCTATATAATGTATAACCCCATCACCAAAATATCGTCGCCATGGGTAAGCATTTTTTTCTGTTCGATATTCTGGAGGTTTTATAAATTTTTTAACATCTATAACAAAATCAGATCTCTGTGGTTCTGGTGGTCCTTGATAAACCGGTGGATCTTCAGGCCAACCTAATACTGATCTGATCGAACTCTGATAAATATCTACGGAGTAATCAGGGGAATTTATTTCAATAACCGCAGATAGTGTTGGTTCGTAGACAGTAATTGCTATTTTTGATTCTTTTCCTGTAATAGATTTAATTCTGCGCTGAAACTCATCATCAATCTGTTCTATTTGATAACTACCCGTTGGAATAGCAACTACTTGCCAATCAGGAGTTCCATCAGGCTTATTCTTATTAGCGAATATTAATGAATTATTTGGTTGTAGTCCACCAAATGGTTTTGATCTAATATTGGGCCAGCTATAATAAACTCGCAATTGTGCTAATGCTATTTCTTTTGCAGGAATTGCGGTTGGAAAATTGACACTAAACTCAGGATTGGTCGAACTTAACGATATCATAGTAGTTTTTGACGGAGTTGTATTAGTAACGATCTGCTGAAGTAACTCCCTGTCTGTCATTATTATTATTGTTGTTATTTAATTCGTTAAAATCATTAGCGATCACCTTAAAAGCGTCATCATAGGTTTTCATCATCATCGCGAATTCAGTATCAGATATTTCACCATCACAAACACACGAAGAAATATATAAAGATAATTTAGAACATGCCTCTACCACTGTATGTAATTTAATCATATAATCGTGCAATTTAGCATTTGTACAAGTATGTATCTTTTTGGTTATAATACCGAGAACTCCAGCAATAGTCGTTGATGCTGAAACGATAATGATTATAACAGTAGGTGCTGTCATCGTCAACATTGATAATAATAATCCTGTTCCAGTAATAACAGCAGAAACCGAGTAAACAACTACATCGATAACAACTATACGTCTTTTGTATTTTTTTATTTTCGTGTTATAATAGTCGATAAAATTATTTAGTTTAGTCAGACGCTCACATACTTGATTGCATCTGTAACGTTGAACGTCAATGCAAGACTGAGTTTGATCCATTATACTAACAACGTCATTTAATTAAATTTCAGATACGAATTCCAGACACCACCAGTAACGTCTCGGATGTATTTCCGTTGATATCAGCGTAAAGGTTTCTTTCATATTCTTGGTTAGCATCACCAATAGAGGATTATGATATATATTTGGTGATGATGAAGTGGCAGCAGTAATTTCCGAACCGTACATAGATAACCTGTATAACCCAGTTACTTCTGCGGTATATTCGAGAGTTTCACTTTGCGATGCCCATATTGTTGATCCTGATGCTACTGTATATACGATATTTTTAATTTGTCCATGTGGAATTTTAATCAGATTAGTTTTTTGAACAATACTAGGTATTCCACTGACAATGTCGTTGAGTTTCGTGTTAATGTCGGCTAGTTTTATGTCAACGGTTGGTTGTTCCCCAAAAAATTCTTTAAAGGGTTTGTTTATGTTTCTACGAAAACTTAAAAACGTGTTCACGTGACTAAGAAATTCATTTTTGATTGTTGTTATTTCATTATTGATTGGAACTTCCTTATCATCGACGTATTTTTTATTAACTGCATCAAAATCATATTCCGGTGTTCTAAGATTATTAATGCCATTATTATTCATGTTGAGAAATGCACTCATTGTGCCACCGTTGACCAATACGTACTTAGATTCTTGATCGTCGACATATTTCTTTGTTGCGGCGTCTGTATCTGCGGTTGGGTTTCCAAGGTCTATAATTTTATTTTGATTCATAATAATTGAACCTGCAAATGAATCACCAGCTTTCTTAATATAATCGCTGACTGACGTACCGGAATCTTGTATTTTACCCTGATCAGTAAAAGTAACTATATTATTAACAGCCGCGGTGGGAACTCGTATAAGTACATCTGGTAGTTGTATATTACTAGTTTTTAATCGTCCTTGCTTATCCTGAAAAACAACTACTTCGTTTTGATCTACACTGGTTATATTTAATAAATCATCAATCTCATTTCTGAGCTGATCGAGAGTTGCGTATTTAGATAAATCAGCTTGTTGATGACCTTTACTACGAGAAGATCTTCCATAAATATCTACCATTATATTTACTAATGTCTGTTTAAATATGACGTCGTAGTATATTCATGTACAACTTTGTGGGGTGGTTTTGTTGATTTTGATATAGCATCAAGTACATTAAGTACTTCTCGACCACATATTGGTGGATCAGTTAATGTTTGTGTTGGTAACGTTCAATACCATATTGGAATACTTTGATAGCCGCTAATATACTTTAAGAATTCTTTTGGTGGAGGTAGTCCATATGAATCAAAATAAATAATTCCACGTGGATCAATTGCATAAGCGACCCAATGCGTGCCTGGACCAGAATTTTCATCGATATTAATAATACCTGTTTCAATGTTATTTGGGTTTTTTGGTAATTGATCACGCATGAAAACTCCTCTAAAATGTTTTATTTTTAATTTTTTAGCAGCATCTAGTAAATCAAAATTGGACATAGGAGATATTAGTAAACTGTCCCTGGTAATCTTAGTCCTTTTCCGTACCAGTGTGGGGTCCCTGGTAATCTGAGACCTCTTCCCTTTTTTTTTGTTGTTCGTTTTATTCCCTGTCCGGTTGCTTTCTTTAATGCCATTCCAGCAGCAGTTCCAACAGCACCTAATGCAGCTGCTTTTGCAACAGCTGGAGCTGCAGCGGCTATTAATGCTGGTATAGCAGCAAGAAGTGGAAATATACCACCCGTCTTAATGATATCTTTAATGGCACCCGCAGAAAGATTAAGTTTTATACCTTTATTTGATTTTTTTGCTTCATTGAAATGCCCGAGCTGACGTTCCGTAAGAGATAATTTATTTGAGCCGCTCATCTGATCTTTCTTTAGCAATATTTTTAATCCACAATTATTTTTTGATGCTGATTGTATCCTTTTAATCTGACCGGGAGTCAGACTAACACTAACGTTATTATACGACATTATAATATTCATAAATGATCTAATTACATGTTTTCTACTGGAGCATCAACGACTCTCATTCGTCCACCAGCACCTTCAATTAACATCGATTTATCGCTGAGTATGACAGCAATTGCTCTGTAATTGACAATAGCTTCTATTGCCACACGAGCTCGAAAGTGTATATCGACTACTGACTGTCTGGTTAAATCTAAATGTTCGAGCGAAAAGTAATAAATTGGGTATAAGGTTGTAAAATCTAACTGCGATATTTGTAAACCAGTATCAACATTTTGATCACGTCCCATGAAAGTCATTAGACGATGATATACACGTGCTACATGATTTTGTTCAAAATTCAGTAAAATATCCTCGGATGGTTCTTGATGTCCATTTATTCTTAAGGAAACTTCGGAAACACCAAGATTGTCAAATATCATAATACTACGTGTTTGATCATCCACCCGTGCAGCATCTTGAAATGCAATAAATATATATCGTGGCGCAGAAACACCTTGCTGAGAAGCTATTTGCCATGTAAATAAACCATTAATATTTTCTGAACAACATCTGTGGTCATTGTTAACGACGATAATGCTGATTTACCACCTTGATTCATAAAAGAGAGTAGACGATCTTCTTCAGTTATTGATGGAGTCATTACTGGCATCCACAATGAAAGTTTTGTCAGAATTATTTTGCCAGGATCACCAATGGATCTCCATAATGCATCGTTGTCGGTTGCTTTTCGTACAAGTACAACTGTATGCTTAGCTCCGAAAATGACTTTTCTGACATTTCTACAGAATCCAAAGATATGTGACAATGGAATTGAACATGAAAACGTTCTTCTTTCACCACGCAACATTGCTTGACGTGCTGCAAATCCTAAGTTAAATTCTGGATTAGCACCATGAACCACAGGCCACAAGTCAGCGTCAGCGTTGTTGGCATTATTTCTCGGTCGTCTTATATCATATTGTCTGTTATCAGGGTAGTTAGAAGTATCCTTTACAAACATCATTGATGGACCAGTTGATCTTGAATAATCATCACTATATCTTGCAAGACCAAGTATTGTTGTTGCAACGTCGACGTCCTTCTGAATAGATTCAATATTTTTTCCGTCAATCATGTATGTTGCACTGTCAAATAATGCCATAATACCATTATTAACAAAACCGACATTAACATCCCCTCCATATGCTACTGGTGCTGCAGGATTAACAATATTTAAAATTTCACCTTCGACTTCAATAAATGCTTCAGCGGGTAAGAAATATCTACTTATATCCTGAACCTGTAGTTCGATTCGTCCACGCTGATCTGGAATTCGTGCGTCGTAAGAATAATACTGATAATCACGCACAGACTCATCTTTAAGTACTGGTGCGTCCATGTCAAATGCGGGATCAGATATGCGCTTGAACATCTTTATTATAATTATTATCGTCTAAAACGAAGACCACTTCGGGAAGTGAAACCACTTCGGGAAGTGAAACCACTTCCTGCTATCAGACTAGCGGTTATATTTTTTTCTTTTTCCGACATTGGTACATCAGCCAACTCCGCTAGTTTTTGATTAGCAACTTGATTTATTATTTTACTGACATTTGCAGGCATTACTTCAGTACTAGGTAATTTTACAGGTTGAGGTCGGACCGCAGGTCTGCGTATTAATCGTGTTAATCTATCTTTGATCGCTGAAAACGCTTTACCAGCGAGATTACCCATAGCACCAATACCATTTTCTCGAACAACATCAATAGCTTTCATTCCCAGTTGCTTTGCGATCGGTATTGCTTTTGGGGCTATCCTTCTAAATAGACCCTGAACAACATCACCTAGTCCATCTCCGTAGGTTGTCTTGTATACTGGTAATCGTGAGTTTATTACCCTGACCATAGTTGGTCCACGTTGAGTACTATGTACGATCATTTTATTATAGTAATTGTATTTAATTATATACTTAGTCACTGTAGTAATCGGCAATTTCGTTAATAAGAGACTGATAAACATCAACGTCCATGATACCGCCTGTAAATAATCGTCTACAGATATCGGCTGCTTCATTAAATATTTCTGGGGAATTATTACCAGCTCGTTTTCCTCCGATGAGAATTTCTAATCGATCGACATCAGCAAGGATATTATTGGGACAAGTAATAAGACCACTTCCTAAACCACTTCCAATTACGCCGGGAGCGTCTTGAAATTCTTCTTCTTCCTCTTCACTTGGTTTCGGTGATGTTGTTTTCTTTGGTGTAGGAGATAGAACTGGTATTCGTGATTTTGGTGATCCTGGATAATCACGAAATGATTGCTCAAATGGTTTTGGTGTTGTTTGTTTTGAAGGTTTTTTACTTTGTTTTTTCTCCCTTTCTGAATTGATTAATTTATTAATTTCACTAACATAATCCTGATAAAGTGGATCATCAACTCTAGTTTGTTCAAAGTTATATTTTATGCGGTATAATGTTTTTTGCCATTGTTCACGATTTCTAATATCCTTAGCGTGTTCAGGTTTCATTAATTTACCTCTTTGACTAAAACTATCAAAAGCAAATTTAGCTAATTGTTGTATGTTAAGTTTTTTAATTACCTTAACAGTTTCTTCATCAAATTTATCTATCAATTTAACTATTGATTTTGGTTCAGGGGCTAGTGCTTCAGCACCTTCTTCTACCTGGTCTACATCTTCAGGTATTTCCGGGACTGGCATCGCAGCAGCTATTTCGGCTGGAAGTTCTCTAAGAATCTTTTTTGTCTGTTTTGTTCTTTTTGCTATTTTTCCAGTTTCTTCAGCGGTTTTCTCTAACACAGGTTGAATACCTTTAGTGGTCTCAGTGATAGGTTTAAATAATTTTTTTGTATCCTCCTCAAATTCAACATGAGATTCTTGTCGTTCTTGTAATTGTTGCTTGACAGCATCACGAACAGGTAAATATTTTCTAATTGCTTCTAGTCGCTCTCTTGCTAATTTAGCTGAATGAGGTTCTCCGATGACAACCATATTAATAATATTTATACTGACTATTTAATTATAGCAGCAGGGAGGGTGAACCTCTACAACTTTGAGTGACCCGCCGAGTAAACTAAATGCATTATAACATAAAAAATAAAAAATCAAAAATAAAAATAACAAAAATGAGCTAACCCAAACGATTTATTATTCGTTTTTCAAACTATACGGTAATAATATCGTTAGGAGGGTTCGGTTTATCGTTATTGACCTTATTTTTCAGCCTCTGTAAGAACCTTTATTTTTGTAAAATAAGGTCAGGAAAAAAGTTGTAGGGTCCACCCTCCCTGCTGCTCAACATGAATAATAATGGCATTGATAATCTCCGAACACCAGAATTAGATTTTGATGCTGCAACGAAAAAATACGTGGATGATAAGGAAATTTCAGTAACAACTTCGTTAAAAACAATCAATGATGAAATGACTACACTCAATACTAATTTTACTAGACACGTACAAACGTTTTTAAATTTTCGTAGAAACATAAACAAATCTGTACATGAATTTTTTGGTGATCCACCAACCGTTGATATCAAACTCGCCGACGTTAACACGAAACTCAACGACATTGTCAGTGGAATTCCTAACATTGTTAAAAAAAACTTATCTGATTAAAATTCCACATAAACAAATTAACAATATCGTGTACACAGTAGCATCGGGATCATCAACATGGACACCACAAAATAACAGTCTCGAACATACCGCAGAAGTAACTGGGTTATACAGGCTGTCCATGTACGGTTTGGAAATTATTGCGGCCACTTCATCATCACCGAATGTACATTATAATCCTCTACTGGTGATGCTAAATAAGAACACCAAAGAAATATTTACGTTGACATCAACGGAAATGCCCCCGAGACGTTACTGGTGGTGTCTGGAATTCGTAGCTGAAACTCCTTAATTAATTACTTAACGTCATAGTATAATGAGTCAAACCCTAGTAACGGAGTCACTTATCGACGTTCAACGTCACAGATACAATCAAATATGTAAGTGTCAGATTGAAATAAAAAATATTATCGATGATTATACAGTAAAAGTAAAAAAATATCGCAGACGTATGGTTGTCATTGATATAATTGTTTACTCAGTTTCTGCTATTATTGCTGGAGCTGGATCAACAATAACAATGACGGCGCCTGCAGTTGTAACAATTATCGTTTCAACTTCAACGACTATTGCAGGCGTTCTCAGTATTATAGCTAAGAAGATAGCTACATGTACAAATGACAAATTACACGAGTATATAATAAAATTACACACAGTAGCAACAGCTTATTCTAAATTATCGTCGTATCTTTCTCCGTACCTCAGCGATGGTAAAATATCTGATGAGGAGTTCGCAACGATAATGAAAACATACGATGAAGCATTCAGAATCGCTAGCGATTCTCGTGACAAAGTCACTCATAACAGCCAAGGCGAAAAAATAGAGAATTAAATAATAACAATAATAATAATGACTGAGTCCTCGACAGCGTCGAGAGAATTACTTCAACAGATCGTCACTAATACAGCACCGTCAAAAACTACTATGATATCATTAAGTTCGACCAATCCTGAGTTTAGCGTTAACTTTCCAACCGCAATTCCAGCAAAAGAAATAGCATTAGCACAATTACGGGTTTACTATAGCTGGCCAAATATTAGATCAAAACCATTCGGTGGACTACAACCAAATAATTCATTAGTATTTGGAAATAAGAATAAACCTGATGGAACTCCTGATTGACAAGTAGTCAGTATTTCAACGGGTAGTTATCAAATAGAACAAATCAATGATGAGTTTCAACGCAGAATTAAATCTATTACAGGAAAAAAAATCAAAAATAGCAATTACTGCTTATGAACCAACATTATCAGCAGCGATTGAAATAAATTCTCCTGATTATTCTGTAGATATTTATCAAAGTTTGATTAGATCCGTGTTAGGCTGGCTTGATGTTCCCCCAGACCAAAGGTCAAATGGAATTCCAGAACCAAAACTAGAAGAATTTAAAACAAGTGAAAAAAAATTTAAAGAAATTCCCAAATACAGAAAAATGTATCCATGGACCGTCAATGAATTTTTCATTGATAACGCTGAAAGTATTCCTAATCTAAAAGAAATTTACACAAAAGGACCTCCATCATGGCTTTTTAATAAAATACCTATCACTGCTGTAAATAAAGCAATGAATGATGAATTTAATTATTTGTTCAATGTTATTAAAAATCATGTTACTAGCATAATACCACATTACAGCAGCGACACAAAAGAAATTATCCTTGAAGGAATTCGACATTTAAATTCAATATTATATGATTTTAATTATCTTAAGCATTTTTTTAACTAGAAATGTATATTACCATCTCAGATCAGTAATTGTTGTCTCTGATAATGCTAAAGAAATAATATTAAATAATCTTATATCTGAAGTAAATATTCTTGATTTTATTAATATCGATGAATATTTTCCAAAAATACTTGAATCATGGAAAAAAATAGCCGTGCCACCGGTTATTCTTAAATATAATAATGATCCATACGGTGGAGGTCGTCATATCTCACCTAATATTGTTAATATAACATCAACAATCGCAGTCAATCTAGTATGTGACATAGCTGATGGTAGTTATCAAGTAGATCTTTCAGATTCTAGTCAGGCCCAGCAAGGATATATATTATATTCATTCAGTCCTCAAGCCCCCCCCGGGTGGTTAATTGTATCTGAGCCAATTAATCCAGTTTATCTACGTGTACATAATCCGTTATTATCAAGGATAAATTTTAAGCTTACTGACCAGACTGGACACCTGTTGGATCTAAGACAAGAATTACTGAATTTTAATCTGTATATACGCTCACAGAACGTCCGAGTAAATATTCCATGATATAATTAGGAGAAAAAAAAAAATAATCTGATTCTGAAATAATATATTATTTATTTTTTTTATACTGATTTTTCATAATCTGATTGGCTAAATGGTACTCTGATTAATGAAATGGTTACAAATTTCTCGATCTGATGGGTTAAACGGTACTCTGATTAATCAAATGGTTACAAATTCTTTAATCTGATGGGTTAAACAGTACTCAAAATCATTAAAATCTGAATAATAATATATGTTTGAGGCAATTGTACATATAATGAAGCGAGATAACTCTGTACCCTCTGTAGAGTAAATTAAGCAATTATCCCCCCCCGTCGCTGCGTCAATTCATAAGACCACGAAGATATTTTGTTCTCCTTCATCAAAACGGTTAATTATTTAACGATTTATTTGTTCTCTGTAAGCAATTAGCTGTCACTGGAGCAGTAATTTGTAATAGAAAAGGATATTTATGCACCTTTTGACTCTGATGACTTTAAATCACGTCGGTTTATGCAAGTGCGTAATTACAAATCAGAGTTATTTTTAGCTCTTATAAACACAGCTGTATACATGTATTTTGACCTTAACGAAAGAGAACTTATACAGAAAATGTAATGTGCGATTATTTTATAAATTGTGTTTGTAAATTAAAGTAAATCTACGCTACAGTTCTACAATAATTGTGATTTTATTAAGTATATACTGCTCGTATGTAAATTGCCTGCTTATTCAGTGTTGGGTTAACTATATAATAATTTTAAAACGTCTATATGTATGAATCGGAAAAGTGGCGCAGTGCTATAGCGTTGGACCATGATACTGACGGCTGTGGTTCGATTCCTGTGGCTGACGAGTGTCGACAGTATTCGGAACGATTCCATTTTACCTATAAAGGTTGGGGAGCGAAGCACAGCTCCAACAAATTCAATACTCCCTCATCACGTTAAACAACGTGGTGAGTACGTTTTGCACTTCCCCTGGGGTTTGATTTGGTGGTGGTGGGCGGGGTTATTGAATTCACAATGCCTAGACAGTCCTCTGAATCCCTAAAATTTCGTTTCGTTTCGTTTAGCGATTCGCCGGGGGATGTGTCTATGCAAAAGCTCCCTAAAATAATCAGTAGCATGTCTGAGCTCTCTACCTCATTGAAGAACCCCATAGAGAAACATTCAGAAAGAATGCTAGCCAATAGAAACAGGACATGGGGTGCCAATAACGGTCATAACAAAGACATCATCATGCAAAGGACCCCATGAAAGGCACAAAGGCTATCAAGGGGGCCAGTGACGGGTAACCGCTTACGATGCTACTGATTATTTTTGATATTTTTAATAATATATTTAACAATAACATAATAATAATTATATACAAAGACCAAGTCAGTCAACCTAACATATATATATATATATATATATATATATATATATATATATATATATATATATATATATATATATATAAGACCAAGTCAACC
Organism: Megalonaias nervosa; assembly: GCA_016617855.1. Taxonomy (NCBI): domain Eukaryota; kingdom Metazoa; phylum Mollusca; class Bivalvia; order Unionida; family Unionidae; genus Megalonaias; species Megalonaias nervosa. The sequence continues at coordinate 952 of JAECUM010011209.1, read as the reverse complement.
TAACATAAAATAATAATACATATACAACCATTGACTCCATTGAATCGTTTCATTATCTGACACAGTGGGGATATACTGAAATATAATCAGCTGATCATATTTTATTGAATATGTAGATTTTTGTATATTATCTGCGACATGTTTTACTGAAGCAGGATTGATACCAAGATATTTGGCAGCTGCATTTATTGATGGAAAAGTTATTTCTTGGCCTGTCTGTATACTTACAGACCTAATAACTCTTGCGTTCTTACAATAATTATTAACGCCATTTTTTCCAAACTTGCAATTCTGACTTTGTGTAACAATTCGTAAATTATTTAAGGAGTTATCAAGTTTATTACCATTGATGTGGTCAATTACAAATCCGTTTTTAATCAATCCAAAATAACATTCATAGATGAATTTATGTGATAAATAATGGTTTTTCCCAGCACGGAATTTATGATAACCAGTATTACTGATATTACCGACTAGTTTTTTTTAATCGACAATGCCTGATTACACCATCTCGAGATGCTTCATAATTTTTAATTATAGGATGCGTTACAAATTCTTTTTGCTCCATTTATATAATAATATCATTTGTGTAAATCATTATTTTGAAAATATAGCGAGATAATCTTCTGCGGTTTTTATAGGAGATTTACCTGACAATGTCAAGGTATTATTTTTTTTTATCATAGTATCGTTTTAGTTCTCTGTATTTTTTACCGCCGCATTTTACACACAACTGAGTTTTTCCTCTGACTCCAACACCACATTGCACACACGGTTTTGGTCCTAGACTACCATTTCGAACATTTTGCGTATGGTAGCCACAGAATTCATTTACACATGCTTTGTTACAAGGAGAAGTATATCTGATCATAAGCCAATTACATCGATTCTTTGTATGAACCAATATATATATATATATATATATATATATATATATATATATATATATATA
>JAECUM010011208.1:0-44664 GCA_016617855.1 Megalonaias nervosa | reverse complement strand
GTCATCCACATTTAACATGTTGTACATTTTTATGTAGTAATTAGCCCACCACAACCTGTCATCCACATTTAACATGTTGTACATTTTTATGTAGTAATTAGCCCACCACAACCTGTCATCCACATTTAACATGTTGTACATTTTTATGTAGGAAAGCTTTTTCTAGTAATTAGCCCACCACAACCTGCCATCCACATTTAACATGTTGTACATTTTTATGTAGGAAAGCTTTTTCTAGTAATTAGCCCACCACAACCTGTCATCCACATTTAACATGTTGTACATTTTTATGTAGGAAAGCTTTTTCTAGTAATTAGCCCACCACAACCTGTCAAAATTTTCAAAGGTTGCTCAGCAACCATTGCTTATTTAGATATAAAATACTGTATGCTACAAAATGGAGAGACAATTACAGCAAAATATGGAAGCATGCATGTGTGAGCCAAGGTTAGAAAAGGCCAAGTTGAATAACAAATGTAAACATTACCAGGAGCAACCTGATTTTACATATGAAAGTACACTGTCAGACCATACTGAAATTACTGTATTTTATAAAGAACATTAAGTCTTTTAACCACAGATCACACCCCCTTTCTCTGATGGTAATATCAAGCTTGGAGATGCTTGTAGTTTTATGGGTTTAATGACATTTTTCAGCAACATGATAGGCCATACATGGTGACCAGTATATCTGGTTGAGGAAGAACCCAGGAAAACCCCAGGAAGAATAACTGACCCATGGGAAGCTATTGGCAAGCCTTCTCACAATTCCTTCATGATGGAGCCCAAGACCCAAACCCAAGCAGACAGAGGTGTGATGTGATTTGTAAAGGCAAGTGCCTTAGACCACTTGGCTACCCTGCTTGACAATGAGCTCATGACTAAATTTTAATTAAAATCTGGTACATGGGCTGGGAGTTTTTATATTAAAAGAAGCCCAGCTTCCCAGTCTGTGTCTTGATAAAATAAACTGCTCCATTTGTATTAATTTTCTTTGTTAAATTTCTTTTCAGTTCTTTTCAGGAACATGTATCTAACCAAATCTCACACTCACGGTCTACAATTTTAATTTCTTCAACTTCAACAATGATAAAGTTTGAATCTCTAACCTTCAGAACCAAATTTAATTCTGTTCCTGTAAATGACTGCACAATTTACATGAAATAAATTTACTCAAAGGATCATACCTGATTTGGGGCTTTTGTGATTATCTTAATTTTCCAGTGATAAGCCTGTGCTTGATGTTAAGTCTATTTCGCACCTGTACCAAATTTTCATGAGCTTATATTTATAAAATCTTTACCTAAGGATAAGCCACTCCCCACTCTTCAAAAAATGAGCAAGGCAAGCATCACTGGCTTATCAAAGAAAAACTAATACTTGTTACAGTCTGACAGCTCACTTTGCACACTTATATTACCTGAAAACTTCTGTCAGGTATGGTTTTGGTGGAATTATAACTCCAGCTTGACTCATAATTGGCTCACACATAAGTGCTGCAATCTGTAAAATAAACATGATTATAATAAAAGCTGGATCATTCTGATAAGTTCTGAACCAGCTCCCTCAAGGAGCCTCCAAATGCAACTACATGTGGCATTCCAGGCAATGCTGATGAAAGCTTCTTTTATAAAGAGTGATACAAAGTGGGGTCTGTTTTGGAAAAGACATTTATATCACTAGATGGTTGGTTAGTTTTTTTTTTTAAAAACAGGAATGCATGAGCAATATAACATTGCACAATGCAGCAAATGGCCTTGCTGATGAACACTTTATACCAACAGCAGTCATGTAGAGTTGACTGGAGTACTAAGTCATACAAAGCTGATCAGAGTGTGTACAGTTGATTGGAGTACTAAGTCATGTACAGCTGACTGGAGTACTAAAAAGTTGACACATTTTATTCATATGGTTGGTTACTTGATTGTGGATTTTATGTCTATCAGCACTGTAAGGCTATATAGCACCACAAGACAGGGTTATATGATAAAAAGTAGGTGTCAAAAAGATTTATTACCAACAAGCAATAAAAGTACAAAGACACAAAGATGATATGGTGAAAATATATGAATGTTCCAGATCAACAGAGGATGTAAATGGTGTGTATAAAGGGTAATGAGATAATAAAAGATAAATTAGGGTGATTAATTGTACAAATATTGGTTAAAAATACTCAAAGAAAATAGGATTTCAAGAAAGTTATATTTTTGAATTAATGTTAACTTCCTTCAAGAAATTTAAAATACAAGATACATGTACCATATCAGAAAGTTCTTTGAGATGCTGATGCTGGACACTGTAGTAAAGACCACATGTAGGTTGGAGATTGAAACAATCTGTCATAAAGTGCTTCACAGCCAAGAGTTCATTCAAAGAAACACACTCAGGTGGGTTTTTGCCAATTAATATGTAGGAATGGGTTATATAAGAATGACCAATTCTAATTTTTGTAATGACTACTTCATCTCTACAAATGGTTCTGTAGGAAGGAGGCCATTTGCCAAAGGATGGTTTAATCACATGGAGCATGTTATTGTAAGCATCATTCCATGATGCCTGCCACTTACAAAATAAGGATTTTTTTATAACAAGTTTAAAATCAGCGTATGGAATTATAAAATCAGATGGTTGAAGCGACATGGCTTTTTTACTTTTGTTTTGTATCCGCTTCCAACCCCGGAGAGTTAAGGCCAGGTTGAGATTGCTAAAGGGAGGAAGTGCTAGCTAGGAATCCTGCCACAAGGGATGAACAAAACCAGGATGTCCTAAGAACATTGGGACATGGGAGCCCCAGTCACATGAACCACTTAGTTAAGATCAGGTTGAGAGACTGCTAAAGGGAGTTGTGCTAGCCAAGGAATCCTGCACAAGGGCTGACAACCCAGGCCATCCTAGAAGTGTCTGGACATGGGAGCCCTGGCCACATGAAGCACCCTATAATTCACTACACACTGGTGAAGCCATTGGAGGCTGTACCTAGACAGTGAAGAAGCCATTGGAGGGCGTATATACTCAGTGAATAATAATTCAGTACAAGAAGTATCAGTGAACATAAAATGCTCTTAAGAACTTTAAGAACAGTCAATAATATTTAAGAATGGTTTAACTGCAGTTATGGTTTTATTTTACTACTGTGCAATATTGTTTTTAATTCATCGTAATCATTTCATTAAATCATCTTAATTTTTGTGTATGTTGTCTCTATGTTCTTCATAAGTAGCATCCCAACCATCCATTTGTCCGTTCTGTGACACTCTTAGTACTGGTGAGTTTTTGAAAGCTGTACACATGTAAAAGACTACTTTGAAATGCAGTTGTATATCAAAGATTTGTCACTTTTAAATTATGATTGCTCAAGAATGTGACATTCACCATGACCAATCAAATTTCAAAACACATACTTTGAGAAAGGACTCATGGATTTATCTTGTGTAACTGGAAATGGGGTATAGGCCCATAATTTATGGAAAACAATGATTCAATTGGGAATAATATTTTCAGAAGGAAATAGCACAAATCTGAAAATGACGTATGATTTGAAATTCCGTATATTGAGATTTGCGTCTACTTTTGACCTCTAAGGACTCTTAAAAAGTCTGCAGGACTTGTATCCAAAGGGTTAGGATTTACAAAGTAAATCTCAAAATATTAATGATAAAGAGAAATCATGCATTAATATTACTGATGAAGATTTATGGGTGTCAACATGTTTAAAATAACCTGTAGGAGGGATTATAATTCCTCCATTTACAATAACGGGCTCCGATTTAGTAGTGTTAAATTAATGCTGTCATATCACATAGACACCTAGTAAAGAGTGTGCTATAAAACAGACTCTTGAGCAAAATCTGCAAGCAGCAGTTTACTGCAAACAAACAATGCATGATGTAATCATAATGCCAAAGCAATGGTAGTTTCCCTAGAGTCATGGTTTACAAAATACAATAATAGCATGTTTGAAAGCATACCCATGAATGACTCCAGACACATAAAATGACAGTTATAACTCGTATTTCTGAAGATTTAGAAGACTGGAAATGATAGTACAACTAACCCCTGACTTATGCAATAGTTGCATTCCCAACAGTAGTCGCACTATTTAAAATCACTTAACGTGAAAATTTTTGGTTTTACTCCTTTAATTTTCTTCTTCCTTACAATATGAGTGTTAGCCATCCATATAGTTTTGTCCTGGTCTATGATGTAGAAATAATGTTTTTGTGCAGAAACCATTTTTATTCTTTCAGTTATAGTCATCTTGACCTTTGACCCCAAGATACATTGGTTTCTTTAAAATACAAGCTATCCACAAAGTTTGGCAACTATGGACTGGTGGAGGACTTTGTCTTTCACCTTAAAAACAAAATGTGTTCTTTATTACTGTAAGTGTTAGCCATCCACAAAGTTTGGTAATTCTAGACAATGGAGAACTCCAGTTATTGTGTGGAAATTAAATTAGTAAACAGAAGGACATTGTAATACAGTCCATTTTAAAACATACATATAAGAACAAGATCTTATCCATCTTTACTGAATCATTCAACATCAAAGAAATTAAAGTGAATCCATTTCTAAACCTTTAATCAGGTATAATTGATGGTTACATCAGACTAGACTGTAACTACAAAAAGTGAATAGATCTTGGTCAACAGCCAACATCTCAACATTTGGACTGTATGAACAGATCTTGGTCAACAGCCAACATCTCAACATTTGGACTGTATAATACCTTATTTGTTTCCAGTAAATCACCATTCACTGTATTATCATATTTGTCACATTCTTGTGTACTGTCTTCTGGACTTTATCAGACCTCTGTTTAACCACCTAACATTGGACAACCAGGGAGATGATGATGGCATCACATCACTGAATAGGTAACATTTATATTATAAAGAACACATATTTTGATAGCAGACATGTATATTTCTGGCTTTCCATACAATGTAAGCTGGATTATACAATAACATATCATAAAATGATTCTAATTTTGCTTTTAACTTAGTCTCACATTCAAAATCCTATGACTTCATTTTATATGACTGTTATCTATTCATTTATGTGCATGTTTGCAATATCCCTGTCTTTCTTTTGTATGAACTGCATGATACATATCTGGTCTATTCATTAATATATTACATATTTCTGTGAATGCATTTACATATGTGGACAGCATTTAAACTGGTTTTATGAAACATGAATATTCACTGTTCATGGTTTTGGGAAGGGGTCCTTTGATTTAAGATAAGGATCACTGTATGTTGGGGCAGTACCTATCCCATAATCCAACTCCATTATATTAAGCCTGATAGTTTAATTGATCTAAAAGACTGGTGCTTTGTGATCATGCTATTGAACAGATGGACATTATCCTGAATACCAATGTTACCAGGCAGCCAAACTTCAATGTAACATCATGCTTTTTTCCAGATACATGAGAAGAATGTAATGATATTAAACTTTAACTTAAATATATGCTTGAAAGCAATTAAATGTATTTGGTAGTGAACTATTTCATTATTAAATGGAAAATAATCTGGAGTAATTCAGAGCATGAATGATTTAGTATTATACAGGATATTACACTATTATACTGCGGCCATCAAAAATAATGTAACAGATATTCAGTGAGAGAAAGAGAGAGATATATCCATGAGCATGATACCTTGTCCTATGGATTCACTCGTAGGCAGTTTCATAAATATATTAAAATAATAAAAGAGTATAGTCAAGTATATGAAGTTAACAAAATCAGGTTGCTTCTGGAATATTTCTGGCAGGTCAACCAATCTATGCCACCAAACTTGGCACACAGATGAGCCACATCAACTCATGGCATAATTAATCAAACCTTATCCTGGCAATACAAGCCAAAACACACTGATAACTCTGCAACATTTAAACAATTAATCAAACCTTATCCTGGCAATACAAGCCAAAAGAGACTGATAACTATACAACATTTAACTCATTAACCCCATGTACATTACATGTTATGAAGTTGTACCTTACTTCCAAGTCTGCACCATCAACACTATTTAAGATACACCAAAGTGGGTGGTATTATAGAAAAGTAGACAAATCTAGCTCTATGGTGATACCTAATAAATATGACTTTCTACACGCATTACAAAATACAGTGGGACAAATACAATTTTTGAGACCTGATTTTTTAAGACCAAAAATTACCAGTTGTTCGAATCTGAGTTGGCATCTAGATTTGAGACTTTTTGGCCTGAGATCTAATGCAGGCCAGTCTGAACCTTGATAAAAAGTAGGACAAGTTTAGGATTGGGAGTAAAAAGTGACCAAGACACAAAAACGATGGGTCCAATAAGCACAAAATAAAAAACAGACTGTAATTTTTACCCTACTGCATGTGTGCGAGCAATATAGCCAATCCAAAACAATAATGCCTTTAACACAAATAGGCATCCAGCTAAATGATAATCTCTTGGAAGCAGATGTATTTGGATGTATTCAGAAGTAACCCAAACAATTTGTTTCCTACCCCCATTTCAGTTGAAAATGACCAAATCTCCAGGGGTTAATAGTTAACACAGGTCACTCCAAACTGCTCCAATAACTTTATTCCTGCACAATTCATGGCCCTGGCAACCCTTAGGTTACGCTAAAAGTCCTGGCAATTTTCTGGCAGCAGCACATTGTCAAAATTGATACCACTATAGAAAACTATTCCTTACTCAGGAATAACCACCTGGGATTCTTCTGCCATACCTTCAAAGAAATTAAATGACCAAGAAACCCCATCTGCTTTGCAAACAGTGGGCACTTGCTGACTTTAGCATGAGTCCTACAACCCTTAAGTTATCAAACACACATTGAAGCCTCTCTAGAGGCTCCTCAAATGTTCTCCCAAACACAACAATGTCATCAAGGTATAAACCAGCTAGTGCCATCTCATCAAAGTTCTGAGGCATGGTACAGAGTATGAGGGGCACTGTCTTAAATTAGTAAAGTCCCATCTAAGTTGAAAAAGCAATCTTAGCACAATCATATGGATTAAATTTAACCTGCCAGAACCCTGAACATCAAAAGTCAAGAACCAGGAAGTAGAGAACCAGGATGATCCAGTGATCAAGACAGTTATCTTTCCTTGGCAGGGGGTAGATGTCCAACACACTGGCATCATTTTGATCTATCCAGTTGTTCAATAATCCCTATGCACAATGAATCCTGGGCCTGGAAATCAGTTTCTCAAACCAATAAGGGTGAAAGCCTTCTTAGTCATTGCTTAATTGTTTTGCTATAGAACAACTGTTTCAGCTTTAAATACTTGGTAGCAATCAAGATTGCCCTCCGGAATACATGGTATCAAAAAAAAGATACCCAAAGAGAACTGATTACCGAAAAAGTTTGGCAGCAGTCATTTACTATCTTGAAGTCAAGCCCTAGTATCCTTTATGTATTAATTTTGGTGACAATACCGGTAAATTGTATTTCCTGCCCTGAGACAAAGAGGAAAACCTGGCCAAGAACTCAAAACTTGATTACTCACCACAAATATCTTGTAAAATATCCTTTGGGCTGGGCATTAGTCTGGCCTAATTTTATTACATTATCCTATACCTCTGTTATCATTGGCACACTGTAGCATCTTTTAAGAGTTACTGCAATGGTGTCAAGCAAACCTTCTGGTATTTTAAATGAATTGTTGCATCTGTGTAAGGTGAACATGTAAAGTCTTTTATAGTAGTCTGCAACTGTGTAAAATAACCATGTAAGGTCTGTTATAGTAATCTGCAACTGTGTAAAATAACCATGTAAGGTCTGTTATAGTAATTTGCAACTGTATGAAGTAACCAGGTAAGGTCTGTTACAGTAATCTGCAACTGTATAAAATAACCATGTAAGGTCCGTTATAGTAATCTGCAACTGTGTAAAATAACCATGTAAGGTCTGTTATAGTAATCTGCAACTGTGTAAAGTGACCATGTAAGGTCTTTTAAAGGACTTACTGCAACTGTACTAAAATAAACCTTTCCTGTTTCAAAGCAATAATTTGCTCAAATCATTATAGGTCATTTTTGGCCCATTCAGATTAAGTGTCTTTCACTTTGGCCAATGTGCAGGGAATTGAATTTCTGATCTATTTTAATTCTTTTCTGCAATAAAAAGTTTAAATACTGAAGTATAGTAAGACAGTCTAAGGTTTCTCTAACACAATGTACAATTGTTATTCTGTTGTGATCAGCCGGGTTACAAATGGTTTAGCATGTGCAATTCTGTGATACTCCAAAAATGTAATCACACTTTGTCCATGTGTATACACACTTTTTAATTCTTACAAAACTTATTTTGATTGCAATTTATCAATCATTCATACTTTTAAAATGACCATGTAAAATAAAAATCAAATATGATCTGCTAAATTAATAAGCTTTCACATGATTCAAACTCCTACCTTATGTTTCAGAAAAGTGTTCAACATAGTGATTGATGAATGATTTCTACATTTATCAGTAACAATCTACCAATAACACCTTAGCAGAAAGATTTCTATACTGCCAGTTACAATATACCAGTAAGACCTCAATGAATCATTTCTATATTCTTAGTTAAAACCTACCAGTAACACCTTAATGAATGATCCCTATATTATCAGCTGCAAACTACAGTAAGACCTCAATGAATTATCCCTACATTATCAGTTACAATCTGGAGTAAGACCTCAATGAATTATCCCTATATTATCAGTTACAATTGACCAGTAAGACCATAATAAATGATCCCTATATTATCAGTTACAATCTGCAGTAAGACCATAATGAATGGTCCCTATATTCCCATTTACAATCTACCAGTAAGACCTCAGCAGAGATGCAACAAGCAATTAAAAGGCTGAATGTTAGGATTCTTTCAAATCTGGTAAAAATGAACTGAGCTTTGTATTAACTTGGGAAGATGTACGCTGGCACCATATGATAAACTTACCAGACCTCAGAGCAGCTATATAATTTTAGCTAGTGAACAAAAACAGCTATAACAAAAGAAGACAACAGCTATATAATTTTAACAAAAGATAAAATGGTAATATCAAATACCTACCTTTCTCCCTTTTGCTTGGATTTTCTGTACAACTTTCTTTACTTCTTGAGCATACAAAATTCCTGGATTTGCAACAGTCTCCCTGAAGATTCCACGATATGTATCAGGCACTGCAACCTAAAGTTGTGATAAACCGTAAATATTTATTCCAGTTTTTTTAAGCAAAAGATATCATATAAAGCTTCTCTTGGTGTTCAAAATTTAATGATTAAATTGCTTTCTGGCAATGGGTTAATCAAAAATGTAAAGCTACTACAATGTGTATGATACTCATCTGTGTACAATACAATTCTGATTTGCTAGTACATAAAGCATCACCCAATCTGACTGTGTCATTCATTCTACTTGTGGGGTACCAGTACTACCACCACAACATTGCAAATCTGGTGATAAAATCTACCTGGAGAAAACCGTGCACCTGGATGGCTGCATTGCACTCAGTTTATACTGCAATATTCTGTGATCTTTTCTCCACAAAACGAATTTGGTGCAGAATGTGAAAATTTACCTAGAAGGAAATTATCAGGAATTTAAGGGCTGATGATATTACAAGGTAACGTGCAACAGACATCACAATAAACCATGGCCATGACAATAAAGTGCATCTGATTCCCCCATATATTGTCTGGTTTCATTCCTTCACTACTTATTGGATTTCAATATGTGACAAGGTCGGATCAAGTTGATGTGTTCATGTCCTAATACACAACATCCAAAGGTTTAGATTACCTGGGAGTCAAAACAACCTTATGACAGCAATATATGAAAGAGTAAGAGCTGTGAGGAGCTTGTTACTAATGGTGTCAAGCCAATAGCACAGAATGATCCAGACTGGTTGGCACTTTACAGGATGGCAGATCGGAATCTACACTGCAAAGATGCCAGCTGTTGTGAAATATGATTGTTTGCCTTTAAAATAGGCAAACTGCAAACAACAAAGACCCTGATCTGCTGTAGCATAATGCGCCTGCAGATAAGGGTCTATGTTTTTTGTTCTACTAATTACTCCTAACAAACTGCACAGACCCAGATCTGCCAGTGCATAATATGACAGCAGATTTGGGTCTGTGCAGTTTGCAGTTGGACTTGACTTATAAGTGAGCATATACGATACACAGGAATAATTTAAATTCTAATCCGTAAGTTTATTTAAAGTATTACCTGACTGATTAAACCTTTGCTATGCATAGCACTCTTTGCAACCTTTAACACTTTATGGTTGTATGCTTCATAGCTTTTCTTCAGCATTAATACAAACTTTCATAAACAGCATGGAAGACTGTTTTGTTCTTTCACACCATACTAAAAATGCAGAATTTCTACTGTAAGACTGTCCCAGGTCTATCTATTCTCTCTTCATTCAAAATTTCTTTTGTTCAATTGTCCCAGCTCTATAATTCTCTACTCTCTCTTCCCATCATACTTTTTCTGTAAGACTGTCCCAGCTCTATAATTCTCTTCCTGCAGTATTTCTTCTGTAAAACTGTCCCAGTTCTATCTATTCTCTCTTTATGTCATGGTTCTTCTGTAAGGTTGTCCCAACTCTCTCCATTCTCTCTTCCTGTCATATTTCTTCTTTAAGACTGTCTCAACTCTATCTATTTTCTCTTCTTGTCGTATCTATTCCTGAAGGCTGTCAACCTGATATTGTACAAATTCTTACCAGATTTTATCCTTCAAATTCAGACTCTTAATTTCAGGAAAAATTAACATCTGCAGTACAGGAAATCTTGTTACCAAATACAAATTTTTATTTTGCATTTGGAATCTCAATGATCACTGATTACAAGTTTATCATAACAACACTGGCTTGCAACAACCAAAATTAAACCAGATTAAAAATCTTTCATATGATTACAAGTAATGATACACCTTCCATCGACTAAGAATAACTGCCTACATGGAACAGCATATTTATAGCACTGCCTTGTAAAGCAACATCTGATCATCACTGCAGCATTAAAAACTGTGAACGCCTAAAATTTTTAATTAACAAACTTGTGTATCATAAGAAGCTTATTTTATAATTAGATACTATGGAAATGTTTGGGATTGGATCAACAAACATTTAATATTAATCCATGAATACAGTGTGTATGGGAAGTAAATCTAGCAAACTTCATCCCCTGTAGTTAGTTTTCTAAACAGTGCATCCATCTTCACAGAAATAGGACCTGCAATCCTCTGCCATAATTGTATTAACAGCATGCAAAATTACAAGTTCAATATTTATCTCTTGCCATTCTGCTGTCCAATTTCATTAATCCTGTAATTGCTTCAAAACATTTACATTGGTTTTAGGTCTGGGGAATATCAGGGTGTGAACTGGGATCCCAAAATTATATTGTCCTATTTTTCCCATTAATGAACATGGTGCCCAAATATTTCTGAAATTTACAACTGAAACATTCAAAAGAGGCATAGCAAGTTATAAGATGAGTCCCTCGACTCAACTGGCCAAAAAGAATTTCCAGGAATTCGGAATAAGGTCATTTCTTCCTTTCAACTGCTGAGTATGGAAACTATCTCAGTATGACATTTCTTCAGCAATAACAAGATTTTCAAATTAGCTTCCGTGGAGGTCAGATTGGCATCATTTTCATTTAGGACCAACAAAAGATCATATTTAGGAGTCTAATTCTGGTAGAAACTAGATGTTAACATGAGACATAACAATAACAACATCATCAAGATGGCTGTCCTATGGACATTTGGATATCAGATTGGCACCATTTTCATTCAGAACCAACCAGACACCATAAAAAGTCTTGTTGTAAAAGCACAATATCAGTAGGATAAGCCATAAAGAAGAAATAGCCATAACAAGATTTTCAAATCACCTGAACAAGATTTTCCAGATGGTTTTTTCTCCCCTCATACTCAACAGAAAATATGCTGATTTTGCAGCAGCTTTATGGTGTATACAGGTCTGGCAATATTCCCTCTGATATTCTCTTGACTTTATGGTGTATACATGTCAGGCAATACTCCCTAATATTCTCTTGGCCTTATGGTGTATACATGTCATTCAACACTACCTTTAATATTCTCTTGGCTTTATGGTGTATATAGGTCCAGCAATACTCCCTCTAATATTCACTTGGCTTTATGGTGAATACATGTCAGGCCCTAATATTCACTTGGCTTTATGGTGAATACATGTCAGGCCCTAATATTCACTTGGCTTTATGGTGAATACATGTCAGGCCCTAATATTCTACTGACTTTATGGATAGATGGTGCCTCCTGCTGCAGAGTCACTAATGCACGTTTCAAAAATTCTGGGGAGAGAAAAAGGGGTGGGGGAGCTAACTTAAAACTATACTCTGATCTATCTAAACCAGAATTTTTCTCAGATGCTGTATTGGTGCTTGCAACTAATTTGTCTTTTTCTCCTCCTGTTTGGCTTTTTTATTCTTTTCGTGAATACAATAATTTTTTGATGATTCCAAGATTTCAAGCAGTTTACTGTACACTCCTCTAAAAAAATCCATCTGAAAGTAACACATTTCATTACTTTTCACTCTCAGCCATATTATCATTGCTGAAATTCCTTTACATCATGTTATCTATTTGAACTATTGTCTAAGCAGCAATCAATCAAAATTTCTTCAAAATTGTTTTGCATCGTACTGGGCAGCTAAGTGAAGCTGATGACTGGGTCAACCCTGAGCAATGACACCTGTTTTTATGTTATTAAAGTATGTGAAAATCACTCCATTGTTTTGCCAATTAATACTGATGTATTATCACATGACATATATGTATAAGTCAACCCTGTCCACAGACTGACGTATATTATATGCAGATAAATGCAATATACTCCCTCTACTAATCACTGCAACCTTGACCTTTGACCTTTTGACCAAATGATCCATTTTAGATCTTAATCCATCTACAATAACTGATCAAAAGCAAAGTATTATAAAGTCATATACAAAATATTAAAGAAATTCAGAAATCGGATGAACATGCAAACATTACGAGTACTACATTTTGGGTTTTCTTTTTCAGATTTAAGCATTACATATGAAAATTATGACAAGGGTAAAACTATTAATATGTACAAGAAACTTTATGGGAGTGCATCCAAAGGACCACCTTCTGCAATGTCTCCTGCCAAAAATTACAAGATCCATTCAATAATACTTTATGACTTACGTAAACATTACAAGAATATAAGAGTCCTTGAAAAGAGGTGATAAAAAATTATCTTGTAAATATACACCCACCTCTCCTGTACCCCACCACAGTGCCAATGATAAAAATGAGTCCATAGAAATGTCGCTTCAGAACAACTGTGAGAGCAGTTGCCTCCAGTTGCAAGATTAAAAGGGACAATAACTTGAACAAAAAAATTGACAAAATACAATGACTGGACAATATTGACATCTTCACATGATAACTATAATATCCAACAAGTACCACCGCAATCCAACAATAACTGCAAGACCAGCTGCAGTCACATGTACCACAGCAATCCATCAATAACTGCAAAACCAGTTGCAGTCACAAGTACTGTATCAATCCATCAAAAACTGCAAGACCAGTTGCAGTCACATATACCACAGCAATCCATCAAAAACTGTAAGATGCAAAACTAGTTGCAGTCACATGTACCATAGCAATCCATCAATAATTGCAAGACCAGCTGTAGTCACAAGTACCACAGCAATCCATCAATAACTGCAACACCAGCTGCAGTCACATGTAACATAGCAGTAAAATTAGCTGCAGTCACAAGTATTACAGCAATCCATCAAAAACTGCAAAGCCAGTTGCAGTCACAAGATTGTGTCATATACTGAATACAGGTTAGGCTGTAAAGGGCAATAACTCAAGCAAAAACACACAAAAAGACATAAGAACAAAGTGGTTGATCAATGTAGGCATTTTCAGGTGTTGACCATACTATATACTTGGTTTCACTGAAATCCATCAACAACTGCAAGACTACTTACTCAAACAAGATTCCATTATATAGAGCATCATGCTCCAAGACAAAACGAGACACTATAACAAATATCATGGCAGTATCATTACAGCCAATATGCATACCTTCAGATTATGACTGTAATATGCAGAGTTACATTCATACCATTTTGTATGATGCATGGATACAGGGAACCCTACAAACATCCACTGCTATAAGGCAGGGGGTAAAACAATGAAAAAGGCTGTGGTATCTGCAACAGTGAAAGTCGCAAGAGATGATCATTTCCATGACATGTCACATGAATGTACTTGTGTCAAGAGGAAGATATGGTAACTTAGATAGTAGAGCATTCGACTCAGTATGCAAGGGTCATGGGATTCATACATGCCCAGGACAGCTGTTTTGGTGAAAAAGGCACTTAGCTTCCATTTCCCCAGTATGATATAACAAATAATGCGTAAAAAGGAAAAAAATCACATATGTTAAAATCAGCCAACAAGAACTATTGCATCACTGTATGAGGCAGGCTTAAAACAGTCACATCATGCAAAACCTAAAACAGTAAAAACACCCAAAATGTGTGTGCGTGATTTGGATTTTTAACATAGCTTTAACAATTTTTCAGTCATGTCGTTACGATGTCTGCAGTGTGGCAGTTTATAGTGATGTCTAGCACTGGGGCATCATGTTGCAGACATGTAGCATGATGTCCCACCCAGACACATTATCCTGACACCAGGCCAACCAGTCCTAACACTAACCTCTTATTGCTGAGCGCCAAGCGAGGCAGCTGTAGGTACCATTTTTTTTGTAAGTCTTTGGTATGACTTGGCTGGGGATCGAACCCATGACCTCCCGCATCTGAGCCAGACGCTCTAACCACTTGGCCACCAGAGCGGTCACACCCAAAATGACAATTTCCACTACTTGATGGCAGAAATGATGCTCAAATGTATTTTTTTTTAAATTTTGTGAACTGCTTTAAACTGACAGATCTTTTAATAATGTCCTCTGATAAACATTCTTCTTCTACCAGAAGAACATGACAGATATCTATATGTCAGCAGACATAAAGGAAATAGCTGTGACCAATATATCAGTACACATAGTCATCATAGCCAAGGTGAATGTCTGCATGGAGAAAGACCCAAAGCAATTAAGACTGCATTATGTCAGCATCAAAATACAAAGAACACATTATAGGGAAAACCAAATGCTGGATCTGTTGAAAATCTGTAACTTACTATGTGAACCCAGTCTTTCTTTTCCATTCCAAGTCGTTTCAGTCGTGAAGGGCTGATTTCAATGAGACTGGATATATTTCCATGGTAGGCACTGTAAAACATGAGAGTACAGTGAATGTTACATTATTCATCTGCCTCATCTTTATTAGTCCTCTAAATAGATAACTGATTTTTTTGTCTGCATAAAAATCTTTTCTTCTGTCATTGAACTTGACCTTTGAAATGAATACTGAAAGGCTCCTTTCTCAGCCTAGCCAATAAAAAAGTTAGTCCAGGTATGTGATATACAACTAATGCTACTTTTCAGAAGCCATTTTTATTCTTTCAGTGACCTTGACCTCTGACTCTTCCTTACTCCAAGTGAAAGCCATCCTCAAAGTTTAGAAAGATGGTATAGAACTCAAGTTATTGTGCAGAAACAATTTTTCTTTCTTCAGTCATAGTGACACTGACCATTGAACTTTTATCCCAAAAACAACATGATTCTTCCGAGTTTGGATACTGTCTGTGATGGATTGCACTGAGGCCCAGAAATCATTTTTCTTCTTTCAGTTATAATGACACTGACCCTAGACCTTTGGACCCTAAAATCAGTAAACTTATTCCATACCCCATATGCAAGCCATCCTCAGAGTCTGGCAAACTGTATATGGTGGAGAACTTGAGTTATTGTGCAGAAGCCAGGTTCCTTCTTTCATTCATACAGTTTGGCCTTTGACCTTTTGACTCCAAGAAAAATAAGGTTCTTATATACTCCTAGTATAAGCCATCCACAAAGTGTTTTTGGAAACTGTGGATGGTAGAGACTGCAAGTTATTCTGCATATACCATTTTCTTCATTCAGGCAGTGACCTTTACCTTTGGTTGACAACTGAAGTTATTGTCCAGAGATAATCTTGGTAACAGACAGATGCATGGAGGGATGGATCAGACAATATAATACAATACATCCCACATTATGGCAGGGTTACAAAAAAGTGAAAGTATCTGCAATCAAAGGACACAGGAGTCTATGATTTCTCTGTCTCTCTCTCTCATACACAAACACACATGCATGCACACATTACCTACATCCAAAGGAAAGAAAATCTCACATTTACACACCAATATTAGGAGGACATCTGACATGATGTTGATTTCCAACTAATGCTTGCTCCTAATGCATGCAAAGTGAGGTGAAAAAGATTACTATCTAAACAACGATTAATATTTCATAGGCACTTACAGTAATGAATTCAAACTTATAAGAAAAACAAAACAAATAATTGAATTTAAAAATAATTAACCAAAATTATATGTTCTGAAAACATATATCCCCATACTTCCCAATTCTGACATTCCCACCAAGTTTTAAAGCTTTGACCCAGGAATATGGGGGCTGGGTAGACCAACGCAGTAATGTCAGCCATATGTAAATATGTATCCTCTTCTGCATAGTAAGCATAATACGATAACAGTGTGGAGATTTTGACAGTTTCCAAGTTATGATCCAGGAGCTAAATCTGGAATGGTAAGGATGGACCCTATGGTCCAAGTCAGTTTGCATGTACAGCTCTCCATCAGTACAACATAGAAATTGGGGCTGTAAGCAATCCTTACACTATGTATTCAACTGACACAAGCAAGAATTCAAATATACATCTGATAAAGTCTGGACTGGCATTCTTCTGAGATAACCTCAATAGAAATTTCTCTTCATGTATGTAAAATCTGTACCACATTGTTGTTCTGTCTGGGAGTAATAGTGATACAGAAAATCAAGAAAGATTACAGAAATTTAAAAACTGAGCAGCTAGAGTTATTCTTGATGCTGATTTAGATACACCATCAACAAATCCTTTTACAACCCGAAAGTGGCTTCCATTTCAGCAGAGAACTCAGTTACAACAGGGTTTACTAGTCTATAAATCCTCACATGGATTAACTCCTGATTATCTTAAATATACCTTTAAACTTGTTGAAAATGTACACATCCATCTTAAACAACAAGTTGTATTTACCATACCACCCTATATAAAGTCAGCTGACTCATGCCAAGCTTTGAAAAAAGCTTCTTATTCAACATCTACATCAACTTGTATCATTTTGTGTAATTTAGTACTACTACTCTTTGAAACATTTTGCACATGTTCACTACTACTCTTTATATGAATCCTCAATGTACTCATCCTTAAAGCCTTGTACATATTTTATTGTAGTGGTAGATCAATTATCTAGTTTTTAATACATATTTTATTGTAGTGGTACATCAATTATCTAGTTTTTAATACATATTTTATTGCAGTGTTACATCAATTATCTAGCTTTTAATCCATATTTTTTTGTAGTGGTATATCAATTATCTAGTTTTTATTAGCATTTGTTGTCTAAACATACTTCATCTTGTGTAAAATTGCATTATACATATATACAAATTTAACTGTGGAAAGCCTCATGGAAGATTGGTCATCTGACCAAAAGAGTTGCTTTAAATAAAGTCATAATTATTATTATTATTATTATTATTATTATTATTATTATTATTATTATTTAAGTAAGGTTAATCTTTCAGTTAATACTGTATATACCGTATTTGCCGGCCTATAAGTCGATGCGGAGTATAAGTCGAATCACCAAATTTTGCAAATTTTCCATCCTTCATCCCTATATAAATCAATGCTGAGTATAAGACAAGGCCAGATCAATATCTCGCATTGTGTTTTTCACTCTGTTTCACACAGCATCACAAATTGTATCCTATCTGTAACTCAGCAACCTTTCAGGTCAGGATCATTAAATGTAACTAAAAGTACCTAATTTCTTTCATATGAAGTATTTTAAATGTATTATGTACTTTTAGCTACATATAATGATGCTGACCAGAAAATTTATTGAGTTACATTAGGATAAAACTCGTGATGCTGTGTGGAATTAAATTATAATAACTTCTGGTTTCATAAATATTAAAAGTATTACTGTATGCTATTTCAGATTACCAGCAATTGGGAAACTGCATCATTAATACTAAAATGCTTTTTCCGGGGGGAGGGTTGGTTGTTGCTTTTTTTTGTGGGGGGAGGAGGGGGGAAGAGATATACAGAGAGAAGGATGCATATGTATTCCATCACATATTTCTTCTTGCACCTCGTGATCAAAATAAAATATGGTTTGATATATGAGAGAGAGAGAGAGAGAGAGAGAGAGAGAGAAAGTTCAGCTCTTCGTGGGGGTTTTGTTGTGTTTTTCTTTAACCTGACTGCCCACGTGTTGCTGAAACTGTTGTCAAGAGAGATAACATTAATAAATGAAACAGTAAATGTAAACTATGAAAATACATACCATACTCCTTCAGGGTTTAAATATTGACAATAGTTATATCCATAAAGTCTCCATTAGGTTAAATCCCAAGAATGACCATTTTGCATGCTAATTTTCTTTGGAAATATAATGACCTCTCCATTCCTAACAAATATGATTTTGTTTAAAGTGCATATACTCTTCCTGTACTTAGGCGGCAATTGTTTTTGATCTTTATTCATGCTAGATGCACTTTAAATTGCTGTCGGTTCCGTCGGCAAGTTCAAAAATGTCACTGACTGAGATATTTACACTAGTAACCACCTGGCATTTCCTTTCATTATATGGTATGGTTTCATAATATCCATGGGTAGCCTAATTTCCCTATTGGTAGCCTCGCTAATCTGATCTGGCATGCCAAATCTCGACTCAAACAGGTGTTATCTTGGAATGACTGAATACGGCCATAGCATATTTAATTAGCATGTAAATAACACTACCAAGCCATGTGATTCTTTTAATAATGGAAGTGGCAACAAAAACTAGAAGGAAATGCTTACCTAGTGGTATTAATTGATAATGGAATATGGTACTGCACGTCTGTACATGAGTAAGATCAGTCATCAGGTAAGTGAACAATACAGATTTACAATCGTGAAGACATCTGTGTGTCTGTCTGTCTGTCTCTCTCTCTCTCAATGGGGCATAAGTTTTATTTGATCATTAGGTGCAAGAATAAAATTGTGATGGAATATGTCTTTGTCATGGTGATTCATCTTCTAACTTGTAAATTCTACCGCACATATATATAATCAAATTTAAACAACGTATATAACAAACAATGTACATTACTGGTGCATGCTGCTTTAGCGCAATTACATGTGATCATTTTAATTTTTAATACTGACTATCATGTAATTGTTTAAAATACTTAATGTGGGATCCTTTATTTTTTCATACACGATCTCTTCCCCAAGATGAAATATTTTTTACACCTCACTGGAGAATTATTTTCCATACGAAAAATACGATAAAGCAATTTGGATGGCATAATCCATATATAAGCTGATTCAGAGTATAAGACAAAGCTAAGATTTTCTGGTCAAAAAGTATCATCTTATAGGCCAGCAAATATGGTATGTTTAATTCTTTGGTTAGTATTGTGCATATGGTTAATCTTAGGTTTAGTATGAGTTCATCATTAATCCCTGAGTTTGTATTGTGTATATGGTTAATCTCATGGTTAGTCATGTGAATGATTAACCCTTGGTTTAGTATTGTATATATGATTAATCCTTTCATTAGCATTGTGTATATGGTTCATCCTCTGGTTAGCATTGTGTATATGGTCAATCCTTTGGTTAGCATTGTATATATGGTCAATCCTTTGGTTAGCATTGTGTATATGGTCAATCCTTTGGTTAGCATTGTGTATATGATTAATCCTTTGGTTAGAATTGTTTATATGGTTAATCCATTGGTAAGTATTTTTATATGGTTAATCCTCTGGTTAACATTGTGTATATGGCTAATCCTTTGGTTAGTATTGTGTATATGTTTAATCCTTTGGTAAGAATTGTGTACATGGTTAATCCTTTGGTTAGCATTGTGTATATGATTAATCCTTTGGTTAGCATTGTGTATATGATTAATCCTTTCACTAGCATTGTGTATATGGTTAATCCTTTGGTTAGCATTGTGTATATGATTAATCCTTTCATTAGCATTGTGTATATGGTTAATCCTTTCATTAGCACTGTGTATGTGGTTCATCCTTTGGTTAGTATGTGTATGGTCAATCCTTTGGTTAGAATTGTGTATATGGTTAATCCTTTGGTAAGTATTTTTATATGGTTAATCCTTTGGTTAGTATTGTGTATATGGTTAATCCTTTGGTTAGCATTGTGTATATGATTAATCCTTTGGTTAGCATTGTGTATATAGTTAATCCTTTCGTTAGCATTGTTATGTGGTTAATCCTTTGGCTAGTATTGTGTATATGGTTCATTCATAACTATTGTATCATGTTAAAAGCAAAAATATGACTAATACACTTACACATGTACATGACGGTTATGAGATAGACATAACAAAGTGGTTTAAATTTTAAATTTGAATCTTACAGAATAAAAAACTTGCTTTATAAAATTCAGTTTTAACCAAAAAGCTTTTACTGATCCTTATATGTTTTTTTTTATAAACATATTTTAATAATTCATGCAACCTGAGTAGTTAAAAATTGTTTTGAACATTGTGCATACTTAATTAATTCAATGCAAAACAATTCACTTATTGGGCCATGAAAATTTAATGACTTTAATTAATTCCATTTGCATGAAAAACTCTGGTAGCCAACTCACTTGTCCACTACTATGATGTCACTCTGTTGGGTGTATGCATGAGCCAGACGTAGAGCCAGGTCATTGGCCTCGGAGCTGAAAAAAATGAAATTGATTTTATATAATTACTGAACTTGATAATAAATGATTACTTCCTCAGTGTTAATCTCCAAATTTGAGGAATGATCAGCAATTTGCTCACAGAGATATAGCCCCATCTTTCACACAGCCACCCTTACCCCCAGTGTGACCTTGGCATTTGCGTTCATGACTACATATTCAGCTGGCTACTTCCTTACATCAAGTGTAAGCCAGCTATAAAGTTTCTGCCAAGTCTGTAATATAGACCTAATGGCATTGTACAGGAACCATTTTTCTTTTTAAGTCCATGATCTTAACCTTTGACCGTTTGACCTCCAAATCAAAAGCATTCTTCCTTACCCAAAGTGCAAGTCATGCAAAATGCTTACTTGAGGCATGTGTCATGTAAAACCTGTTGCAGTAACCTTGATCTTGGACCTTCCGACTCCAAAATTTCAACAGGGTCCTTCCTTAAAACAAATGCAAACCATCTACAAAATTAATGTGCCGCAACAAATTGTTAACACACAGGTGGACAGACAAACAGACAGACACCATCAAAAAAAATGTTCTGCTTTATGGCTGGTGTACAAAAAATGTATATATACTATGACTGGTTTTGGTCAACATATCTTTTGATGATAACCATAATATGTAATTAAATAAAAACCGACAGTAGTTGCATTAAAAATTTGTTCCATATATTTCATCCAGCTCAAGATGTCCTAGGGAAGGGTCAAAAGAAGATGCATGTTTCAAGACAAAAGACTGATTTTCCATAAATATGACCCTATTCCTAGTGATGATATCGGGACTCTGATCAGAGAAACTGAACCATTGTGGTAATTTCACAAATTCTGCCTACTGAAGCTATAGTGACTTTAAATTAGGAATTATGGAGGACAAGTCAGTGAGGCTCCAGACAGTACTTTGAATTATGTCTTGTTTAACCATGTCAGAACCAACAGTATGTTTCATTTCAGACAAATGGCCAGAGCCTTCAAATGAGACAAACTGACTGGCTAAAAGGTCAGAGAGGTCTTTATTCTGGTCCATGTCCCGCCTTCCATGATGGTGAAACACGTCAGAAATTGTGAAATTATAGGCCTTGATTGAAACTGGAGCTAACTTCATCTCATTGAAAAACCAAAGGGGGAAGTCCATTATTTGTGTCACCCAAGTTTTAGTTCTCTGTTTACTCCACTGGAAGAAGATTCTGGTTCCTATCATAGACTTTCAAAGTGATGGACCTTTATACCCGAGTAATTCTGTCCACCACTTGTTTGCAGAAATATTTTTACTTTACTATTAAAGCATACAGGTTCCACATTTCTGCATTGGCAATGGAAAACCTGCATGTGTAGTTATTTCAGCAGGCAAGGAGAAGGCAGGATTCAAGTGGTCATCAATCAACATTCCAGCAGCAGAGATTCCCGAGAAAATCCTGTGCATCCTCAGGTGATGTTCACAGTATACAAGGTTTCATAAAAATCCATCAAAAAGTGTGAACTGGCTGTCAACTGAAAATATGTCAAACACTGCATTAATCTACAAGCCAAAATGGGCAAAAACTCTAACAAAAGCATTGGGAACAAAGTGGTAAGTTAAAAAGGCATGTCGTAAAATAAGGACCATAACACTGACCAAGTTTCAGAGCAAACAATCATAAAATTTGAGACTAGTTGTGTTCATAAGATATAAATTACAAGCTGCAAGTCCAAAGGGCAATAACTCTTGAAAAAATTATGGATTGACATTCAGGCAGACACGAGGATTACTACATATCCTATGTGGATGGGTGTTATATTAATGTACATGTACAAAGTTTGCCACCTTATCCCCCTCCCCATGTGCTACAAAACATTGTGTCAGTTAGAAATAAAAAATGGTTGAGCTGCAATTATGTCATACTTATGTATATGCTTTAACAGGTGCAGACACCAGGGTAGTATAAAAGCTCCCCTTCAAATGATTGAAGTGAACAAAGCTTACAGTTGACAGCTTGTTTCTGGCTAGATCTGACAATAGACAATCGATGGAGTATAGGCAGAAGTCTGATACATTAATGTATTATAGGCCTAACTTTCTTGGTAGAGTAAGAAATGTTAAGAGTTGTTCTAAAATTGAAAATTATGGGAAGAAAATCCTTTTTCTTCCCAATTTATATTCTAATGTATTTTGGGTATACCTAAATTAACACAATACTATAAAGCCAGGACTGTACTGGTATGTCTACTGATATGTATGTACATGATAGACACAAGATATAAAATACAATTTATCTGGCATTACATTACCAGTTATTCGTGACCAACTAAACTGCTACATGTTCAACAAACATGTAACTTCAAATTATTTATTTGCATGGCATCAATTTCTCTTATGCATTTGATTTTGAAGGATGACCTAAACGATGTCAGACAGTGGGACAGTTAAACCTGTCTTGAAACACAACCACTTCTGCCAATAAGAACTAATTGTTCAAGGCAGGTGTTTGCTTATAACTGGTTACTACAGGAGGGCCAGTTTTCAAGGTCAAAATTCAAGAAGAAACAATACTCATATTTACTGCATATTTTGTTCTTTGTTTAAAGTTTTGTTACAATATTACATGCAGTCATACGAAAACAATTATAAAGCACTAAAATACATTTATAATAAACATTCTAAGTTTAATTTCAAGTTTATGTCAAGTCTAGTTACATTTAGACAAATTAACTATGAAGTCAACTATTAGATATGTCTATATTTTAAATCCCATGCAACAAGGCTCAGATCCTTCCTTAACATTTTTCACACATCTTGGTTTGGACCTATCTGCAGACTCTACTCTGCAATTGTGGTACAAAAGATTAAATAAAGTCAGGGGTACTGATATCTGGTTTTGCAATGCAGTCATTTAATGCAATGTCAAAATATATATTTTGCGCAAAAATCACACACACTTGTTACTGTTAGCCAGTGGTCACACACAAGAGTGCAACTACATGACAAAATTATTCAGTGCATGACAAATGTGTTGCTCAAATCCAGTTTTATTGTAACGAACAAAGGAATTATGAATAGAATAACATGAAGAGCATTTTTTGCCACCATTTTCTTGTGGATAAGGTACATGCATTACTGTGAACAATCTCTTTTATCACTGTTGAATTGCATAAGGTACATGCATTACTGTGAACAATCTCTTTTGTCACTGTTGAATTGCATAAGGTACATGCATTACTGTGAACAATCTCTTTTGTCACTGTTGAATTGCATAAGGTACATGCATTACTGTGAACAATCTCTTTTGTCACTATTGTATTGCATAAGGTACATGCATTACTGTGAACAATCTCTTTTGTCACTGTTGAATTGCATAAGGTACATGCATTACTGTGAACAATCTCTTTTGTCACTGTTGAATTGCATAAGGTACATGCATTACTGTAAACAATCTCTTTTGTCACTATTGTATTGCACAAGGTACATGCATTACTGTGAAGAATCTCTTTTGTCACTATTGTATTGCACAAGGTACATGCATTACTGTGAAGAATCTCTTTTGTCACTATTGTATTGCATAAGGTACATGCATTACTGTAAATACTGCTACTTAATGTCCTAGCAATTGAGGGTCTATGCTGTTCATTCTCCTTATGATTCTGATCACACTGGGTAGACTCTGATATGATAATGCACTATGCAATGCCAGATATGGGTCTACATTGCTTAAAATTGGTGCATTTTTAATAAAATATAGGATACCTTGACATTCAAGAAATTATTTCATTATACACACCCCGAGTTGACAAAATAACAAACACAAAGATTCTCTGGCAGGGTCTCAATAAGCTGTTTGGTGTAATCTACCATGGAGTCATTTAGGAATCCACAACATGTGGCTAGTTGTCCCATCTGTTCCTGTCCCACACTGACCACATGAGGATGACAGTGGCCAACTGAAAGAACAATCCAATGCAATAATATTTTGACACCAATAAACTGTGGTAAATTTAAAAGATTTTAAAATTATAAATTTATAGTTCTATCACATTTTGTCAGAAACAAGCAATGCACACATGTACATTTTCAATGAACATGACATTTTTACACATTCTAAATTCATGCTAAGATCATGAAAAATCTGTGATCATTAATTCTTTGTCTCCTACTATTATCTAACTCAACTGTCTGATCATTCTCTTTTCCATTCAAATTTATCTCCACCAAGTTTTTGTATAGTTAATGAACTAGGCATTGAACATCTTTCCACCATTTTTATAAAGGGAATTACCTAATTTTAAACATGATACAGTATAATCTTTAACACCATATCCTGACAGTGACTCAGCAGTAAATACCCTATTTTGATAATGTATTCAGTACAGTACTCCTCCACATTACTTAAATGGCCATGTCTTGGAAGACAACCTATCATAAAAGACCACACCTTTTTAGATAACATTATGATCTTTAATACAAACAACTAGTGCATCATGTTTGATACATTTCTACCATGCAGTACAACAATTATTAAACCAAGTTTGGTACATTTCCACCCAGTGGTACAGAAAACTAGTGTACCAAGTTTGGTACATTTCCACCCAGCAGTACAGACAACTAGTGTATCAAGTTTAGGATATTTCCACCCAGCAGTACAGACAACTAGTGTACCAAGTTTGGTACATTTCCACCCATTGGTATTGACAACTAGTGTACCAAGTTTGGTATATTTCCACCCATTGGTACAGAGAACTAGTGTACCACGTTTGGTACATTTCTACCCACTGGTACAGACAACTAGTGTACTAAGTTTGGTATATTTTCACCCATTGGTATAGACAACTAGTGTACCAAGTTTGGTATATTTCCACCCATTGGTACAGAGAACTAGTGTACCAAGTTTGGTATATTTCCACCCATTGGTACAGAGAACTAGTGTACCAAGTTTGGTACATTTCTACCAAATGGTACAGGAAGATATAGATCCAGAAGATAAAATAAGGCTATTACAATATCCCAGATGCTAAAGACTAGGGAAAATTCCTGCTTATGGGGGTGGTATTATTCTTTTGGTCTTTTTAAAAGTAGTAAATTAAATGAATTTATGGGTATGAATATTAAGAGCAACAAGATCCACTAGCCTAGCTAGAAGCAAAGATTCAAATTCTGAGAGAAGATAACCAATAAAAGCTGTGATACCTCATTCAGCTTCCTGTATAAAGCAGGTGCAAATGTGATCTAATCCAAATTTTGTGTGTTTTGCTACAACTTAATACAGGATGACACATGATACCCAAGCTATGTACATCAAAATGGTTGGTGGTATGGGTGTGGTAGCATTCACTGGATTGAAACCTTTTCCTTGAATAGCGACATGAACATTTCACAGGGGGAAATGGAAGGATGCAAGTCCTCATTTAAATATTTTTCAGTAAGGGACTGGTATCCTCTTTTGATTGTGGTGACAATCCACTGTAAGACAGTGGCAGATGAAATATCTACAGAGATCTTAAAACAAAGGAAAATATGTTGCATAGCCTTTCTTTCTCCTTAGATCTTAAGAAAGAAATGGAGGGTCGTAACTGGGCATGAATCTATCATGATCATCCCCAGCAGAGATTCATCTGAGACTGGGGATCTCTATAGGCAATGGAGCTACTGAAGGTAATTTATTTTTCTGACAAAAATCCTGGTTGACAAAGGAGAGAAATAGAAACCTAATTTCCATTTAACCACAGGCAGTCAGTGATTCATTTTTGATAAAAATCCTGGTTGACAAAGAAGAGAAACAGAAACCTAATTTCCATTAAACCAGAGGCAGCCAGAGTCAAAAGACAAATGTATGAATATAGCTGTGTCTTCTCCCTGTCGCTAGGACAAGTAAAAACAGTCTTGACTGTCAAGTCCTAAAAGAGTGCCTCACTTAACTGTTTATAGTGGTTTTTGGTAAAGAACTTAAACACAAGTAAGATTCCATCTTGGTATAAGAAAGCCAGAGACAGGTCACATCATCTCCAAATACTCAATAAGACTGGCAATGTGTGAAAAAATCCAAACCAATTATTGCACCCTGAGAGAATATTAGTCTGCTGGAAATTGCAGCTCTATAGCCCTTGATAACGGATTTTGAATACCTTTGGTTCTCAAACAGGAAAAAAGGAAATCAGCAACAGTAGTTACAGCGGGACAGTTAGGATCAACAGGTTACCTAATGCACCAATTATACAAGATCCTCCACATCACCCTTGGACACAGAAGCTCTCCTGGCTTAAATGATGCAACTGGCAAATCGGCTCAAAAACTTGTTCTGGCAGAGAGATTGCTTAAGATAAGACAAGCATGAAGGTGGAAAATTTGTGGGCTGTTGTGAAGGAGGGATCCCTGATGTCACAACAGAAGATCTCTCCGATGAGGTACAAACCTGGATCAGTCAATCAAAAGGTCTAAAAGATCGCTGAACCATAATTGCTGGGGCTACAATGGGGTGATGAGAGTGATCTGAGCAGTGAAAATTCTGACCTTTTGCAGAACTTTGAGTACCAGACAGAATGGTAGAAGGGCATATACGAATAACTGATTCCACTGGTGGCTGTTGGCATCCACAGCCTGTGCTTCATGGTCTGGGACAGAAGAATGTAAAAGGGAAGTATGTTTTTCAGCCTGGTCACAAACAGGTCCACCAGGGTTCTTCAGCACAATGTGTTATGGAGCAGTGAAGAGATCATTCCAAGAGAATGGCTCTGCCATTCCTTGACAGGCAGTTTCCTAATATGTTCTTCTTTCCCAGAATGTGGCAGACCTGGAGGGCAATGTTCTCCAAGGTGGACTAGGGAAAGAAGTTTCCAGACCTCCATGCAAGAAGAAGGAGCATGTGTGTCTATGACAGACATATTGTCTGAGGAGGACACACTGACCCCTTAATCTGTTGATACACCCCTGCAAAGCCAGAGATACAGCTTTAATTTTCAAAGACCATGGAGAATTATGCCCTTCGGTTCAAAATAAGCACCCCTACCAGAATATTATGTGTCAGTGAACAAAAAGAAGTGGGGGTCGGGTGCACAAATGGGGACCCCAGTTACAAATCTGTCTCTATTCATCTACATGTGTAAATGGTGATAAAACAAGGTTCACAAAACGGATAAGTTAAGGCGAGTAGACAACAATGCTTTTTCTCATGGCCCCTCTAAAAGAGCCAGAATTCAATCTATCCTATCCAATGGAACCCAGACTAAATTCTAGTTGGTAAGGAAGTACATCCCCATGTAAACAAAATCCTGTGATGGAATAAGTTCCAACATCTCAAGATTGGGTAGAAGACCCGAGTTACTGCAGACCAGATTCTACACTAGTCACAGTCATAATTCCACGAACAGTGGTATAAAGTACACTGATAATTTTTATGATTCCATTACTAATTTTAATCTTACAAAAATCTCTTCAGATTAGTGGGTAACTTTTAAATGGAAACCATGGCATCCTACAAAACAACTACAATTCAGTCAGAGTGAAGATGGTTTTAAAACATAACATATGCATTAAGCATTAGGTCATGCATGATCAGCTAAAATGGTAATTACATATTACTTGACTTACTAATGCAAACACACAACTAATGCTCCAACCCAAATCATCACGCATCATTACAATGTACAGGATGGAGTTTAGATGCCCCAGAAATGGACAAAATTTTAATTCTTAAATTCCAAGCATCAAAACCTGCAGGTATGCCTCTATTGGGAACCCTCGTTCATTTATTCTGCTGAGGTTAAGCCTCAAACGATTTACCTAAACAATTTTTAACACAGAGTGTGAGTATTTGGGGGGGGGCATGTGATTTAGATTTTTAAGGTAACTTTAACAATTTTACTCATATCTCTATGATGTCTGCAGTGTGGCAGTTTACAGTGATGCCCAGCACTGGGGCACCATGCCACAGACATGCAGCATCATGTCCCACCTAGCCACATTATCCTGATATGAGGCTGACCAGTCCTAACACTAACCTCTTAATGCTGAGTGCCAAGTGAGGTAACTGCTAATTTCATTTTATAAGTCTTTTCTTATGACTTGGCTGGGGTTCGAACCTGTGACCTCCCGCATCCAATTTGGATGCTCTCACCCTAAGACAACCAGAGTGGTCAGTATTTTGTTGAAACTGGTAATCTTTTATTAATGATTAGTCACTGTTTTAACAATCAGTTTAAGAAGACATAAATTTCTCACACAATGAATGAGTTAGGACCAAATATAAATTATCAATAAATGTCTTTAAAAATTCAGACTGAATATTGTGGATTTTACTGCTGGACATTTCGACTAATCCTACAGACATGTTACACTCTTAGATATGTTAGAAACATGTTACATTCACTGATATATTAGAAGCATGTTACATTCCTAGATACATTAGTCTGAACTTACCATGTGCAACACTGCTGATACAATCCAAATACTCGTTTCCAAAATCATCATACAGATACTGTTTCAACGCTCGCACGATCTTCAAGGGGGAAGCATCAAAGTGCAGCCTACAGGATTTTCTGCCAAAATATTTTATCAAAGTATTACATTTTAATATCAATGAAATTAAGTACTGAATGGCTAATGTAGATCAACTAAATAGGTTGCTTCCTCGCATTTGATTCAATAAATCTAATAATAAAGTAACAAAAACAAGCAAAGTCATTGAATTGATGCCCCCTACTTGTCACTGTTAGTAGGAGTGTAGTTTTGTAAAGAAAACCAGAACCTATATGAAGTCTCATAAAAATAAAGTCGATTACAAAATTTGCTTCATAAAAACACAATAAAGATAGTCACTGTGCCAAAACAAAAGTATATGTCTAACAATCAGATTGAAAGCTGACAATCAAACTGCACTTAAGTTCTATCAATACAAAGTTGTTGCATATGATACTTTGTTGAAATCCAATACTAATTAGGGGAATTATTGGTTGGAAGCAATAGCTGGTGGGTCCAAAAATCAGGGGGCTTTAACTCCACAAAATGATAATGCAAAATTATGCAAATCAAATTAAACCCAGGTGTCATATAACATGAATTAAAGTTTCCACAAAACTGATGACACTGCATGCTGACAAGCTAAGTCAGTGACACTGAAAATCAGTCTCATCTAAATTAAACTGTCTCCTAAATTTGGTTGAAATCAATCAGTGGGTTAATTAATGTGCAAAAATAAAGTGGGCAAGTCCAACCGGGACTTTAGCGCATGTCTGATAACTACCTTTAATGAATAAAGATAAAATAATTGTTTATCTTCATTATTGGTACAGCAGCAGCCATCATGTGTAATGACAATGTTGTTGCTCTTGATCTGATATCCACTATGACTGCCATGGCAGCCAGCTTTAAAATTTTATCAGTCCTCCTAGATGTACAGTCATATCAACATCGAGTTCTCACAAGAAGACTGCATTGTGTCTACTTCATCTTAAATGAAAATGATGCAGATCTAATAACAAGTATGGTCCCGATGGCAACCATCTTGAAAATCTTGATACTGCTACTCCTGAATCAATAGCTATATCGCATTTTTCCCAGTTTGGCAACCAAAAAATATTATTACAAAATGTAAATAGTCTCTCTGGAGGGTACCCTAATTATATCCATATAACTCATAGCTGTGTGATAGTTGACTGCCAGTAAGAGGTCCCACTACTCCACTATCAATCCATACTATCAGCTCTTAGGGTGAACCCTTAAAGAAACAAGACTGGTTAATGTTTGTCTTTTGTTGTCTTTTATCTTTATTATGTCTAATACCTATAATCTAGTGTTATGCTTCCCTATTGGAGTGTTGGGCACTCTCTGTACAGCATGTCACAGTTGCTCCTGTTGGAAAACTTTAGCTAAAGGAATATGGCAAGTTTACATAATCAACCAATCACAACTGATGCTGCAGATTGTACTGGCTTGTTAGGTAATGGCTAAATAATGTCCAACAGACAATAGTTTAGAGTTCCTCTGCAAAGGCGATGCATACACTGAAATAATAGTATCAGATAAACAAGAACGTGAACTGTAATTATGATGTAACTCAGATAAACATAAAAGTCAGATAAGCCTGTGGTCTTGGGCTGCCAACTACTGTACTACAATGCTGATGACAAGACTCAAAAAAAGAGTAAATTTTCAATGTTTTATTTGCTAGATTTAAAAGGATTAAATTAATGTAAACTTGTGGATTTTCCATCAACAGGACTGATGGTGAGTTACAATTATTGTGTGCAATTAGAACTATAACTAATAGTAAACTAATCAGCTAGTGAGTGTGTGTATACATCTCAATAATTCTGACAACAATGATCTTGTCAATAAATATCAGCAATACCAACATTAAATTCACACAGTCAGTATAAAACCTAGGTGTTACTCTCGACAGTACTCTCTCATTGCATCAACATGTCATGAACATATGCAAGGCTGCACATCTTGAGCTGAGACGCATCAGCTCCATTCGCAAGTATCTTTCAGTTGATGCCACTAAAACACTTGTGTGTTCCTTAGTACTTTCAAGACTGGACTATTGTAACTCAATTCTGTCTGGTTCGTCTCAAAATCTACTCCAGAATCTTCAAAAAGTTCAAAACACAGCTTCTCGGATCATCCTTAGAATACCACGATCACAGCACGCCTCCCCCCTGCTCTGTACCCTACACTGGCTATCCATATGATCCAGAATTAAACACAAAATTTGTTCTCTGTGCTACATTTCACTGACGGGCTCCAGTCCAATATACCTATCTGACCTCACCCATGTGTACACACCAGCAAGATACTTATGCTCCTCTTCTGACACTCGTATTCTCATTATTCCCACTATGAAAATGAAATCGTATGGACAACGCTCTTTTGCATACCAGGGCCCAGCAACGTGGAACGAATTGCCCACTGAACTTAGACACAAAGACACAGTGATCTCATTCAAGAGCGCTCTTAAAACTCACCTATTTCAACTGCAAGAACAGACTTAAAGACCTAATAATGTTTCCTTACCTTAAATATTTACAGCATGTTTTCTGTTTTCTAATTTCGTGGTGTTTGTTTTCATTTTTGTAATCATATCATTATATATGTTTTTTATGTGTTGTCAAATGTTGTAAAGTGCTTAAAGCTTCTAAAGATTAGGCGCTATACAAAGTCCTCATTATTATTATTATTATTATTATTATCTTGGGTGCAACTACAGTAATTTATGGGGCAACCAGATTTGCTAAGCTAAGTGACTCAGGACAACCTTGGATTTTCACAATATTTCTACACCTGAATGGTACACTGGGGATTGGGAGCTCAGAAAAATCAGGGTAACTAGAAACACTGAAACATGCTCAAAAACTGAAATAAATAATACTCATGAAGACGAGTGTATTAATGATCTGTATTTTAAAAGAACACTTTCTGCATAGTAACTCAAATGGCAAGACCATGATCTCAAGTCTTTTGCATTCATGGGAATACAGTCACTGTGGACCCAGTGTTTACAATTTGTGCATTGCAAAGCATCAGTTTTACATTCACTTTAACACATGGATATTGATCCATCCTTGCTGTTTGTGTATGTGCCTGTGATAATATCAATATTTTATAAAGCTTTTATATCAAAACTTTTATTCTCAGTCATGAAATGTGTACATAACCAAAGTCTGGCATGAGTTTTTTAAAATCAGTAATTAAAAAATAATGATAATGATGAGCAAAAGGGTACAGTTTCTTTAATATATGAGCAGTACTCAAAAAAATAATTTTTAGACACAGACCCAGGGCTGGTGACTATAAAAATAAAATCACAAGACCTGACTCAATTCCACAAGCCTGGACTCCAATTTTCATATGCCCAAACTTTCCCTTTTTTTAAATTCATGCATTATTTGTTACACAATGTAGCAATTGCTACACTTCTAATATGAATTCAAAAGGGTTCAAAGGGTTTGAAGGTAATGCAAGTGTCAGTGTTCATTGCTACACTCACATGAGACTGGATGGTACTTGTGTTCAAACTTCCCTGCTGAATTCTCTGTGCAAATCCTGGTCAGAACCAAGTTGTTCTTTATGACCATAATGTAATCATTGTCAGAACTGTATCTCATGCAGTCTGATCACAAGAAATGCTTGTCTTTATAGAAAAATAAACACACACCACATTTGGGACTGACCATTTCATTGGGGGAAGGAGGGGCATAATATTTTCATTTTTAATGGGGGCTTTACAGGTAATACAGCAGCAATAAATGCCTCTGTACAGTACGGATGGTATCACTTTATCAACACAAATCAACTGTGCAAACACGAGCATGTGCTTATTACTGTCTTTCAATGAATCTATTTCATCGCTAAAATTATCCTGAAAGTCATTTGAGAGTATTTTAACAAGATTGAGATAATGAATAATAATAAAGAGAACTAATCTGAATGTTCAATTCTGCATGTCTAATATGCTACATACAGGCAGTGTTTCTATTTCAATAGACATGATACACACAAGAATGACATGTTGATATGCTGTTTGCCCTATGTACAAAAAATTAAATGCCCTCCACCCTTTTTTATTTTTTGTCTGAGTGCTTCACAAAGTAAAACTCCATCAACCAGGGACTCCAATCATGAGGGTTTACCATTTATACATGCTATATGTAATGGGATAATACTGAAGTGGGTTTTTTTATTTCTATTTTCAAAGATTACTGAAAATCATATTTTTCTAACCACAACCTTGTCAGCAGCTATGGGAGTGAAAAATTGTGTTGTTAGGATGACATGCTGTGTTATAACAGGTAAACATCTTGAAAATAATTTCCTCATGTCATCATCGAGATTTAAATTTTCTCAGGCAAATTAGAATTTTTTGAACAATCTCAATGGGCACCTCACTTATAAAAAATGAGGGGCCCAACCTGAAATCAGAGGGACCCTGGGTGTCAGGCTATCAGATTTTTTTTTTAGCACTGATGAGACATTGTTTTCTTAGCCTGAGAA
Source organism: Megalonaias nervosa (assembly GCA_016617855.1). Lineage (NCBI taxonomy): Eukaryota > Metazoa > Mollusca > Bivalvia > Unionida > Unionidae > Megalonaias > Megalonaias nervosa. The sequence continues at coordinate 10,735 of JAECUM010011208.1, read as the reverse complement.
AGACATGGGATCAAAGTCTAGAATAATGGTATGCAGTGAATTAAAAACTAATTAAACTGACTTTCATCAGACTCTCTGTTCTGATGATTCTATCCACTGTATTCGAAGTCTTCATTTACTTTAAAACACATAATTCTGTGATATATACAACAAAAACATGTCAATACATACTCTGTCTTCCCTCAATCAGTCTCACTCTTATAAATACCATCTTATATTTAAAGTTCGCCAATTATTAAACCTGTCCAATCAAGTAAAATCAAGTACAACCGAGTGACCTGATTACATAAACTGTTCGAAATTGTTATATAAAAAAATAAATAAATAAGCCCTATCAAAATAGCTTACTTTTAAAAAATGTGAATTTATTATCATTATTACAACAATTAGACATCATAAGTTTAGAGTGTACACCGATATATATATATATATATATATATATATATATATATATATATATATATATATATATATATATTGAAAACGTGTAAATATTTCAGCATTTCGGGGTTTTTTTTAGCGCATTTCGGATGGTTTTTAAAAAATAATAAAACTGGGACAAGAAGAGGTTTATATGTGTATAATGCTATGTACCAGCGTTGCATGCACACTTGTATGGAATACATATTTTCCGTAGAACTTATCAGATATCAGGATTAAATAAACAGCATATACCCCGCCGGCGTTATTCAAGAGCAGAGTTTTAGAATTCTCACCCTATATAATTTCTTCTCATAGCTAGGGTCTGTTTGAAATCGATTCTTTCTGACATTTTCCCCCAGAATAAAATCCAAGCTTGGTCAGTCTTTGGGATCAAAGTACTATCATACTGGACGGGACAAATTTTCACCGACACCCGATCACTGTTATACAAAATAGGCCAAACTGTCAATGATCAGTGCGAGTAGTTAATTCGAGAGAACTCATTAGTCTCCTTCACAAAGGACGTACTTGATTTAGCGTTCGGCTGAAACTGTATGCAATACGCCTATTCCTTCATATCAAATGCCACAGCGTAGCGTCGAGACAAAAACTTTTTGCATTTTATCAACTGTATGTGCATTGGGTGACCGTGTAATGAAAAATGCACAATGGCATCAGTTATTTTTCCAATGCAGAGAATGCAATTTTTATTTTCCTCCATGGCTTATGTTAGGGAAAAAATTGCATCTACAACACAAACATGTATAGCCTGAATAGAATATAACATCCCATTTTGTTTGTACCACTACCGATTTTTTTTAAAAAATGAGATAAAAGATGCATAAAACTTAGTTAATTTATTGATTTATCATTTCAAATCTGATTATGACCAGGGGTAACCCTAGCCCTTATTGTCTACGCGTTTCATTCCAAATGGAATTTTTCTGCGTCAAAGACGACGCTACTCGCCAGCGATTTCCAGTTCCTGGACAAGTCCATATTCAGCAAAGGGGTGTACGTACGACTACACATGTATGTACATCATCATCATTATCATCAGTCCCGTAGTCTGGTAGACCGTTGGGCACAGGCACTTGATTCCGGGGTAAACTAATGTATACACTCACCAATTATGTTAATTGGTGAGTGTACACATTAGTTTACCCCGGAATCAAGTGCCTGTACCGTTGGGGCACCGCACAAAACCGAACAAACAGCTTCCTCCACTCCTCTCGATTTTCCGTCTTTCTCACTGAGTCGCTCAATGTCAAGCCTGTCCACTCTCGAATGTTGTCTTCCCACCTCTTTCTCTGCCTGACTCTCTTATTCCTTGTACAGTGCCTTGCAGGACTGTCTTGGCAAGTCCTGATGATCGTGAGACATGCCCATACCACTGCAGTTCACGTTTTTTCACTGTGATCAGGAGGTCTTCGTGAGGCCCAATGGCTTTTCTGATACTTTGCCGTATTTTTTCATTGGTGACACGGTCGTTGTGTGAGACGCCGAGGATCTTTTGGAAGCATCTCATCTCTGTGGCCTGTATCCTTTTCTCTAAGTCAGCTGTTTATGGTCCATGATTCACAGGCGTAGAGAAATGTGGAGATGACCAGTGAGTGCATCAGTCTGACCTTTGAACTGAGTGCAATGTTCTTGTCGTTCCAGATGGGCTTCAGTTTTGTCAGCGCTGCTGTTGTCTGCGCAATCCTGGAGAGTACTTCAGGCTTTGATCCTTCATCTGTTACAATTCCCCCCAAATACCTGAAGCTGTGGACTGTTTCTAGCTTCGTACTGATGTCAGTACTGATGCCCTTGGTGCTGTTGGTCATCAGTTTGGTCTTCTCCGGACTGATTTCCATGCCGTAGGCTGCAGAGGTTTTGTCGAGGCTCTCTACTAAGTTAGCTAGTTCTTGCTCATTTCCTGCTAGGCCATCAATGTCCTCGGCAAAACGTAAGTTGGTGACTGTTCTGATTATGTTCTACTCTATGTACATAGAAGGAAAATACTACGTCGTCTGCTTCCGATATTTACAATATCGAATCAAGCAAAGGAAAATAATGACAACTACAAATTTGCCTATCACGTGGATTTCACAAGCGGTGTAATTGCTATGTTTATGTGTGCAAATGAAAATAACTCTAAACTCTCAACATTATGGCAATTTACGGAATTATGCTACAGGTTGAACTACATCACTCTGTTGTCTAAGGAAAATAGACTCGCCTATAGTGTAGGCAATTTGGCGCCGTGTTACTATGGAAAGCTCGTTAAGCGTGAAACGCGCAGAGGCTTCTATTGCCAGTGTTAAGGCTACTCTGGCTAGAGTCAGTTAGAAATTATAAATCAATGAATAAATTGACTAAGTTCTGTGCACTTTTTTTATCACATTAAAGTTTTCATTATTCAAATCGGTAGGAGGTACAAAAAAACGGAGATTTATGCAAAAACTATAACACGAAATGTACTTCGAATTCTGGACAACTACATGTTAGAATAACTTTAAAACAAAAGATATAACTATACAAAGTTGTGCAACAATAATAGACGAGTGGGTTCTTATTTCTATCACACAGCGAACCAGTATGTTTTGACTTAATTCTAATTTGTAAACGAAGGACGGAAACACAGGGTGGCGAAAGGTCAACGCCATCTACAGGATTTGGTAAAGAAATAATATCCCGTAGAGCTATGGAAGGAGGTACTGAAGGGAAGACGTTATGATAATTGTGTATAGGAATAATAATAATAGTAACAAATGTAATTACTTCAGTAAAACTTAGCGCAGAATTTGCGTCTGGTGAAAAACTAATGACTGGCTGTAATTTTGATAAGACTGCAACGGGAAGATTAGATTTTTTTATTTATGGAAAACTCCCCGCGAGTGTTCAATTGTAGTATCCAGTATTGTTCCTTACATGTGCGTTCTATGTCTGTCCACCCCAAGTTTGATTCAATCGGTAACATCTCGAGGGATTCAACTGAATGTGTATTGGAGTTGAAGTGTTTGGCGACTTTTGTGTTGATTTTGTTGCGAATGTGACTTTTGTGATTATTCATTCGCTTTCTGAAATTAGTGGGACACACACACACACACACACACATTAAATTAAAAAATCTTAAGTGTCATGTGATCAATAAGGCCCATTCTCTCCTGTGTGTGGTTTAAAGTGTATGTGAACGTGGTTATATAGTCACACTGACTACAATTAAAAGTATTGTTGTTCTAAAATTTAATGCCAATGTAGTCTAACCAAAGTCTATTAAACCCTGATTGTTGGATGCTCTGCACCTTAAATGTCATGGAAAACAAATTCCAAACGAAAATTATTGATAGTTACAGAGTTTTACAGTAGCAGCAGGCAGGGCGAACCCTACAAAATTGGTTTCGAGCAAGTTTTACAAAAAATAAATGTTCCTACGGGGGCTGAAAAATAAGGTCAATAACGCTAAACCGAACCTCCTAACTTTTATTATTATCGTATAGTTTGAAAAAACGGATAATAAATCATTTTCGGTTAGCTCATTTTTGTTATTTTATTTTTGACTTTTTGTTTTTTATGTTATAATGCGTTTAGTTTACTCGCCGGGTCGCTCAATTTTTGTCATTCACCCTCCCTGCTGCTATCGTTAATTAACCAAAGATTTTGTCTAGACCTATACGATATCTGGATCTTGGATCATGTAGATTTATTGTTATATACCCAAATGGAATAGCCTGTGCTTGAGCAAAAAAGTTTTTGAACTTCATCATATCCATATCCCCTGAACACCAGGTATAGTAAATATTTTTAACGTATAATTATCTATTCCATTAAATACAACTAAAATATTGCAGTTGTCTCTGATCACCTTCGGTATTTGTGTATAACGCTGAGTGACGTATATAACGTCTGTATTTTTGTGTCTACCTCTGGAAAATATTCTAGCTGGATTTGTTTGTTTATCCAGCATTACATCATCATATACTACTAAATTATTAATAAATCCATCGAGGTCATCTATTGACGGTGCTTCATCAATGTCGGTGATAAAATCGATAACATCATTATTTTTATCTTCTTCATTAATTAATTTCGCTTTCTCATTAAAATCCTTGAGTACCTCGTAACAGTGTTGATCATCTACAGATGGTGCTACTAAATACAGTTTACTCCATTTTAACCACCTCATTATTAAATTTAGTAATAGTTGTGTTTTACCCGATCCAGATGGACCTAATATAATCATCCTTATCGAATTTGGTAATGCTGGATGGTGCTTTACTGGTTCCTGTTTTCGTGTCGCCGAAAAGTCAATTGTATCCATATAATAAATAATATGAGTCTATATTGTGTTCGGTGTAAAATTCCTACACCCACTGCTGAATTAACAACAATAACAACGAAGAATAAACGACGTGCTCTGACAGGCAAATGCGTTAAATGTGGCACGAAGAAATACAAATTTGTCAAAACAAAGACAGGTGGAGATATTGCCGCTTTATTAGGAAAATTACCAGGAACTCCATGGGCTAAATACCCCGGTGAGAAACAGAGGCAGATCAGCTATTACTAAATTATCTGAAGCAGCAAAAGTTTCACGTTCTGTTGCTGCAGCGTGGTTAGCACGACAGGCAATATGGCAAATTTATCTACCACCACCTAAAAAAATTCAGCATGCACATTTTGATGTCAGCGTCCCTAATGAGGTTCATCAAGCAGATATTTTATTTTTACCACACGATACCATTAAAATTGGTAGACGTCAATCACGCACGTACAAATACGCATTAACTGTCGTTGACGTTGCAAGTAGATATAAAGAAGCGGAACCATTATCAACAAAGACAGCATCTGAAGTTGCATTTGCGTTTGAACGAATTTATCAGCGAGGACCTTTGCGATGGCCACAGTTATTACAGGTTGATCCTGGCAAAGAATTTCTTGGTGCAGTATTATCGTTGATGAAGAAACATAACGTTAAAATCAGACGAGGACACACTGAAATTCATCGTGATCAGGCAATTGTTGAACGATTTAATCGAACACTTGCTGAGCGGTTATTTGGATACCAATACGCAAAAGAAATATCTACTGACTTTAAGTCCGGTGAGAGATCTCGAGAATGGGTTACAAGGTTACCAAGTGTGATAGCTGCATTAAATAACGAAATTACTCGTTCAACTTCCATGAAACCTTCTAATGCGATCACAAAAAAATATATACCTCGTAGCAATGACAGACAACAACCTCAACCAGTATTAGGTAATGTAACTGTAAGATATTTATATGAACCTGGCGAACTTGAAGGTGGTAAAAAAAGAGCAACTGATTCTATCTGGAGCGTGACTACACATACAGTTTCTAGTGTGGTTAGATCCACTGGTAGACCTCCAATCTACAGATTAGATTCTACTGCCCCTCAACGTGGATTTGTACGTGAACAATTACAGGTAATTCCTAAAGACACACAACTACCACCACATACAATTACATAACCAGAACCTCTACGTCGATTGCATTCAAGACAGGTCAGCATCACATTATTACGTGTATGACCAAGATCACTATTAATTCTGTCTACGGTAAATTGTCTTGGATTATTATTCGAATATTGCCATAACATATTACAGTTACAGCTTGCACAATGATTATTCTGTCGTTGTTTTAGTTTTATAATAAATTCAGTATCAATATCAAAGTCACGATTATTTTTTTTTTGTCACATTGCTTATAACTAGATAGTTTTTTCTTATTACGTCATTATTAACAGTCTGATTATTATTTTCTGTAAAATTCATAATAACCCTATGTAGTTGAGATATTCTTCTGACCCTAGAAACTGCGAGATAGACTAAATTTGACCATTCGATCCGATCATCTATAATCCAGATATTTGTATCAGAAATAGTTAACCCCTGTGACGAGTGAATAGTTATAGCATATCCTAACGTCCACGGTGATTTATTCATATTCAGCGCATTCTCAACAACATAATATCGACTAAAATAATATCATTCAAGACGAGATTCTGTATTCCACCACCAGGAATTTCAACATCAATATTCTGTCGTCGAGTATCTGCTGGGCGATAACACAAAGGTACAGGTAGATCTGAAAACTTTTCTTTATGTAACATAAATAATTTATGCAGTTCATCACGAACTCTTTTTCTACTTGCAACTATTAAATCAGCGGGATTCCATAAACTCAGAAAATCATTCATAGAAGTCTCTGGAATTACTCCTCGCATTATTTCACATTGTACTCTGTCTGGTTGTAGTCTGATTAGTCTTTTAAATTCCTTCAGTGGTTCATCAATAGCTCTATGATCATCATTTATTTCCTCATAATAATCTACATTATTCTTCAACCATTCATGTGGAGATTGTCCAATAAAAGGGTGGTGGTTGACCATGATCACCGCACATTATCACAGCAGTATTCTTTGTCAATAGCCATTCAAGAAATGTTTTTAATATTTCTAACGACACCGTGCATATCTCGTCCCATATAATATATTTAGGTATATATTTCTCACCCATTCGCTCAGGAGTCCATGTGTCTCCACACCATCTAAAGAAACTATGATAAGTACATGATTTTACTCCTCGCTCTTTTATTTCTCTGGCTAATTTATGTGTCGGTGTCAAAACAATTATATCTGAATTATTATTCATGAATAATTTAATCACACGTGTTGTTTTACCTGAACCACTGCATCCGTTAAGATAAACAGTCTTATGTCTAGCCACAGGATCATATACAGATGGTGCTGATGACTTTGATACTTGATTATTATTTTTGTAATATATTTCCTTAATTTCAACGTCGGCGGATTCAGAATAACTAAGTATATTTTCTTGTTTTATTCTCCTTGATCCCCATTCACCATTACCAAGTAGCGGTTTTAACAAATCCGTATATTTTTTATTTATGTAGAACGAATCCGTGGCGACTCTGACAGCATCACGAGGAAATCTATTTATCATAGACATTAGATTTATAGAAACATATGCCAACATAGATGATCTTAAATGAGTAAATTGCGGTGAGTCACCATCAAGATAACTCACAATTGTACCTAGTTTGGTTCCGTCTGACAAATAAGCATTACTTCGATTTATAAATTTGTTTTTTTCTGTTGTATCAGCTATTAGAAAATCGAGTTCAGCATCGTCCATAATCAATCTTGTACAGTGTCTTTTATGATCATATGCTCCTCCTTGAGTAAATTTACCAATTATCTTTCTACCAAGATCTTTTGCAAGTTTTTCATCATGCTCGTCTCTGCATTTACGTATATTATTAGTAATTTGAATAATGTCATCTTCATTAAGATTAAGAAATTCTTTCCTGGCATCATCAATATTAAATCTATTTGGTTCTGGTAACCAAACTTGCTTCTGTGACCGATACGATATAATTGCCTCACTCACCTTCAATAATGTTAAAATTCCAACATCAAGCATATATCGCAATAGTACTATTGGAACCCAACATTTTTCTGAAAAATGTCTTCCAAACCAAGCATAAGTAATCGGATGGAGATTTTCTGCAAACTCAAATGATTCTACATGAGCAAATCCGGTTAAGTCAAAATCTGGTAAATGTCCGTTTATCGCAACCCTGGTCATCTCGTGTGATGGATGTCCGAATCTCTTAAAGTATTCAGAACATTCTCCGTATCCAAGAAAACTTCCAGGATAACACGCTACCATATCAACGGATATAACGTCATTATACTTATATTTAGTATTTCACAATCCTCCGTGTCCATATTCTACACAGCTTTTATGGATATCTTCAAGAAATTCCGATCGTGTTGGTTTCCATAAATTTTTCTTCTGAGAGAAATGAGCCGCTACAGATGGAACTGTAAAACAATTATTTAATAATTGTCCAACTTTGACATCGTCTGAAGTATATTTCAGCGCAAGATGTTCCATTTCTACATTAAGAGATCCTGTACGGTAAATATCACCATTAGGCCGTACAAACTGATCGTAATAATCATATTCTGAACTTTGAAATAACCAAACGGATACAGGGTCACTTTTGCTGATATTTTTGATAAAATCAAATATATGACCATCATAAAATTTAACCGTTCTATCTCGTGGAAATATTGTTACTGCTGAGGTCCACGCATGTGAATTATGATCAATAATATCTATAGGAGCTCCATTTTTTATGTATTTTGGTTTATATAAAATCTCTCCTGTTAACGTCTTTACTGTTATTGGAAATCTTAATTTCTTTTCTAGATCAGCAACATCTTTAATAGATGCTCCAGTATCTTTAACTGATTCTGCCCACATATTTATTTTTTTACGTCGTAAATCTGTTAAACCATTACCACGTATCGCGTTTATGAAATGTTCTGTAACTCGTTCAGCTACACAGTTTATTCTTGACTCTGACAGTTTCATCGGCTTTAGATTATTGACGTCAGGTTTATTATTAAGCGGATATATTGCATATGCAACTGCAGTCACAGGGTACTCTCGTTCATAATATGGCTTATCAATACCAGTCAGTATTCCGGGTTTAGATTTATTATTCAAAAGAACAATATTACTTCCTGAATGTATGCGTACTGGATCACGCTTGTCACGAATAATCCAAGTATCTTCTTCTGTATTTACAATAAATTTTATTAAAATAAAATATTTTTGATCATCAAGGTGATTAATAATTACTTTTCCTCGTTCGTCATTCATAATATTAGTAACATTTCCAACTCTGAATGTTGACCATACATGAGCAGCGCCACTATTACGAAATTCCTTCTTGGCTTCACGAATACGTTCGGTTACATCCTCATTTGTTAATGCCAGATCTTGCATCAAAGTACTAAATTTATATTCTGATAGTCTGTCAAGATCGAATCTAGCTCTTTTAGGTTCAACTGCAGATATTTCGTTCATATAATTAAGACAAGTATTTAAATTAAAATTTTAGTATATATAATGCTTGAAACAAAAAACAAATGTGCTTGGCTCAAAATTGGACATACTTCTCCTTGTAATAAATCGTGCGTGAACAAATACTGCGGAAATCATGCGCAAAGTATCAAAAATGGAAGTACAGGACCAATACCATGTGTGCAATGCGGTGTTGGAGTCAGAGGAAAAACTCAATTGTGTTTAAAATGTGGCGGAAAAAAATACAGGGAACTGAAACGATATTATGACAAAAAAAAATAATACATCGTCAGGTAAATCTCCTATACAAACCGTAGAAGATTATCTGGTTGGATTTCAAAACAATGACTCAGACAAATAATGATTTAAACAAATGTAATTTATATAAAATGAATCAGACAAATCCGACTTATGATGATATCGACAAAAACTTTATAAGAAAATTAAAAGAAGAAGCATTTCGTAATAAACACGAATTTGTTAAACATCCAGCCATTAAAAATTATGAAGCATCCCGAGATGGTGTAATCAGACACTGCAGATTGAAAAAACCAGTCGGTAATATTAATAATACTGGTTATTTTGTATTTAATACCAGTGGAAATAAACATTATTACTCACATAAATTCATATTCGAATGTTTTCGTGGAGTAGTTGAAAATGGACTTGTAGTTGATCACATTGATGGAGATCCCAAAAATAATCGGTTATCTAACCTGCAAGCTATTACACCAAGTCAGAATTCTGCACGTGGAAATACTGGAAAATGTAAAAAGTTTGCAAGAAGATCTATTAAATCCATAAATACAGAAACAGGTCAAGAAATAACGTTTCCATCAATATATGCGGCTGCAAAACATTTTAGCATACATCCTGCTTCAGTACAACGTGTCGCAAATAAAACATACAAATCGACATATTCATTCAAATATGAGCAGCTGATTATATTTGAATATATCTAACTCTGTACTCTTAATAAATAAATTGTATATAATTCGACTCTATATTTTGCCATGGGTACCTTCACCGTCGCTACTCTCAGTGTCACTTTCATTTTTGACAGAATCAAATAACATAATCTTTCTTAACTGCATTACACGATTATCCACAATCTTCTTTTTCTCGTATTCACGAGATAGTTCGGATCTGATATTTTCGATCGAACGTGCAAGAGGCGCAAATAGCTTTACCTGCTTTTCATTTACCACCACCAAGGATTCTAACATAGACTGATAAATTGATTTTACGAATTTATAATTGGATGGTAATGTGTATTTATTGTCAATTTTTCTTTGTTTTAATATTTCATAATCGCATAATATTTTTTCAGGATCGAAATTATCAGAGAGATTTATTCCCGTATGTTTTAATTTTTTAATAGCAGAAATAATATCATTAATGTTTTCTTG
>JAECUM010011206.1:0-68782 GCA_016617855.1 Megalonaias nervosa | reverse complement strand
GTGTGCGTATGTGTGTGTGTGTGCGTGTGTGTGCGTGTGTCTAGGTGTGTATGCGTGTGGTCTCAGATTTATAAAAATTGTTACCTACACACACAAATATAGTTTCGAATTGAGCATCCTCACAACTATTCAACATGACGTGTTTCAGAGAGAGAGAGAGAGAGAGAGAGAGAGAGAGAGAGAGAGAGAGAGAGAGAGAGAGAGAGAGAGAGATTCTCAGTGCCCACAACTTATAACAAAAGCCTCAGTGGCTAAGTGGTTAGCATGCTGGACTTACGGCCGAAAGGGTGTGGGTTCGAATCTTACCGCCAGACTAGCTTGGTTCAGCCCTGTGGTGTGTCCTTAGGCAAGGTACTGTACTCCAATTGCCTCGACACCAAATCTCTAATGTCTGTTGCTGTGCGGTAAAGCACCAACCAGACCAAACCTAATATTAATAACACATGCCCATGTTTAAATTGACATTAGAGTCTAAGGGTATAAATACTGGCACATTTCGTTAAACTACCACTACACAGTGATATTGGCTAAACTGTGATGGAAACATATACTTATAAAGCGATCTTCAAAGCATCACAGCTACTTCTGGTTTGTTTACCTGCCCTGCGGCAAAAAGGTGGTCTTTAGTCACGTTGTGACATAAACAAACGCCACGGTCAAATACTAATCCATGCATTGGCAACTTTTAAAACTGATGATCCATGTCTACTGTATTGTAAAGTACTGTGTGCCAAGTCATATTCTTCCCTTTAATTTAATAATCGTTTTTAGTATATACAGTACAAAACTACAACTCGTACCACGTGCCTTTCCAAGGAGTCTGGCATGCCACCGTTAGCACACGGGCCACATGCTGCTGACACAGACTGCTGACACTTGATTAGTAACTGATTCTCATTGCCATAGCGTTTTATACAAAATCAAAAGATTTTTTTTTCTTTTGACAATCAGAAAGTCTGAATTAATCTGGCATTAAGCATATACTGAAAATTGTGTGTAAAGATTAAATGGAAAAGTTTAAAATTTGATCATATAAATATTTATAATGATATACGTATATGACCTATAGAGGTCGTCATTTAGATGTCGGAGCAAACAGACTGGACAGGCTTTTCGTGGCATATAATTACATCGTTTGGCAAACCTCACCAGTGGAGCACCGCTTAATGCATACAAAGCAGGTTGTCTGACATAGGGCGATAGATCAATGTAAGCCACGTCAGCACCCCAGGTACCATATCACATTATCACTTTGAAAACTAAAACTAAAGTATTAAATACCATTTTGTATTCACATTTGGTATGTTAATTATGCACTGAAAAAGTCGAATCTTTGATAACGGGATCTAGGCAAACATCCCTTGGAGCTAAGTCAGGGTTGTATGGATGATGTGGCAAAGTTTGGCTGCTGTGCTCCTTTAGGAAGTCTCTCACTACGGCAGATTTATTTACCGGTGCGTTTCAGATGAGTACATGGATACCTTTGTAGCCAGTGCGCAGTAGCGTTGTTCGGTAGTGTTCCACAACGTTTGCCAAAACTTTGGGGGCATACAAATGTTCAGTGACACTAGCAAAGACAGGAATAGGTACCTGAACTACATGGCCTTTTGCATTGATACATAAAGCGTATAAAACTCTCCTGACGGTCCGAGCGATCTGCTAGTTTGTTCTAAACCTAACATTATTATTTTCTGGATTGAGGATCAAAGGGTAAATTCATGGTTCATCACCTGTGACAATCTCATTCAAACGTCTCTGGTCACTATTTTCATATTTTGGCGAGAAGCTATTTGTCGATTTCAACCCGCGTCTGTTTCTGATCAGTCGTAAAAAATGCAGGAGCCATCTTGCAAAAACCTTTGGGTTTTTCGAATGATTCTGTAATAATATTAATATTAAAATAAGATTTTAAAAATATCAGACAAAACATTGCCTGTGATAATATAAATGTCTTATATTGTATATTGAGCATCTTTGTTAGTTTTTCTATTTACAATAGTTATAAGGCGCTCACAAGTCACAAGCAACGGTTTTCAATAGCGTACGACATCTTCAATGGATTTGCTGCCATTATTAAAACTATAAAAATCACATCCGAAAAGCAGGATATAACTGTGAATTGCATCTGTAACTATTCCAAGTCACCTTTGATATCAGTCATGGAGTACCCTAAGAAGTCGCGGATTTTACAGTATTTTCTTAGTGCAGTAGCAGAATTATTCTCCTTTTCCGACATTTTTACGAGCCTGTCATCTATCTATGTTGCATCACACACATAAATTTGCATGTGTCCGACGTGCTGCAAATGCATCTGCAGATCATGTTATACAACGCACTTTTGTGTATCGATTGGCGTTAAACGTATTGACAAATTCAACGGAACAAAAATATTATAACAGAAAAAGAAATTGTAACAAAATATTCAGAACGTTTCAAATACCCCTCGTATACATAAAAACCTGTTGTCAACATACAGTTAATGGTTAAAATATGTACGGACCTATTTGTTAACCTAATTTTGGCTTACTTTTCATACTCCTCTGTGCTGTTTCCTTTTTTTTTTCTATTCTTCTTGACGTTTTCAAAAATGACCATGGTAAATGGTTTCAATTATAAATGTATTGTGATCAGTTCATACATACATTTTTGTCTTCGTTCTATTATTTTCTTATATATATATATATATATATATATATATATATATATATATAGAGAGAGAGAGAGAGAGAGAGAGAGAGAGAGAGAGAGAGAGAGAGAGAGAGATTCGCATCCAAAAATATGATCATATGACAATAGGAATGTAGTTGTTAACAGTGATTCCAAGGCGATTTATATTGTTTACCCCATTTTATATCAGGGACAAATTACAAACAAAAACTGCTTTGATATACTGGAACATAAATTTCAAAGTTCTTTTCTTAATACAAGTTTGATAAACACACGAAGTAAGAAAAGTGGCGTTCACTTTCTTTTTATGCTCTTGGTAAATCCCGACTTTTCCTCTATGCAACTCCACTGCGTTTACTGCGTTTAGATAGAGGTAACATTGAGAACAATCAAGACGTATCAACCATGACAAATTACTGAACAGAGAGTTTCGACATGTTGTTTTCATATTGTCCAAAAATAATTTAACTTGACAGTCTTGTATGTGTACACAAACTCAATCAACTCCCTTGTTTTGTTTTGTTGTTTTCTTATTGTTGTGGTTTCTGGGGTATGTTTTTTTTTTTTTTTTTTTAACACTGGCTCTAAGAGTACATTTTCTTGAATGAGCACAATAGATGGCCCTTCCTATTACAGGACCCAATAAATAACGAAAACATTGATTTTATGCATCAATGTCCATAATAAAGCATTTATGATAAAACGGAGGAGGTGCCATTGACCTGTATTTTCGCGGAAATATTGGTCTTTTTTTGGCGGGGGGTGGGGTGGGGGAATCGTTGTTCTTGCACATACCAACATTGTTATCCCTGCTTAGTCCTTTAGTAAGTGACGGCAGCATGTATGATGTATATAAGGTGAGAGTATCTACCAGTCTTCTTAATATTGGTGTTGTTAACTTCATTCTCTCCTTTTTCTTGCAGGTCCATAATGGTGACCGTATCAACTTCAGATTCTTAAGCGACAATTTGCATTTACTGGATAAAATATGGCCGCCGTCATTGATACCGATTCATACGGAGATAGGATAAAGTGTCCGATTTGCCTGAAGAACTTTAACAATCCGAAGGTACTGACCTGTTTACATACATTCTGTGATAAATGCTTGTCCAGGACTGTATCTCAGCTCAGGGAGAAAACGCAAACAGTTGAAGCAGTTGAATGCCCATTATGTGGAGTGCCCACACATATTCCATACGGGTCTGTTGATAGCTTTATAGACAAACTTCCAACAAACCATGTTTTATTGTTACAATCGGGGTTAGGACCAGCAAAAGAAATTGCTCAGAAACAAATCAAGTGCGATCCTTGCCACAGAGAAGGGAAAGAAAAACAAGGTTCTGCTTTCTGTTCCACTTGTGATGAATATTTATGCACGCAATGCTGTGAATTTCATAAGAAATTCAAAACTAGCATGGATCACACCATATTAGAGGAGAACGATGTCCAAAAACTGAATACCAAAGACACACATCAAGGAGAAGCTTCTGAACACATCCTCAGGTGTTCCATTCATGACAGTAATCTAGAATATGTATGTGGGACCCATAAGACTTTGTGCTGTTCAAATTGTGCCATTGACCATCACAGACAATGTGAGAATCTTGTAAAAGTGGCTGAAGCATCCAAAGGACTTAAAGACAGACAAAGTTTGAAGACCACCATTGATAAATTTGATCCACTAAATCAAGCATTCAAGCAACTGCTCAAAATTCGAGAGACAAATCTTAACGATGTCTCAGAACAGAAGGCTGATATTGAACAGTCTATCGAGAAGTGGCGGTCAAAGATGATAGATGTGATCGATGCTCTTGTTGTATCATCCAAAAATGACCTGGAAAAAACCTTCAAGGAAATAGGTGATGACATCACCACTCGGCAAGCCGATTGTAAAATGGCAATGGCGGCAGTAGAGTCTTCAAAGATGATGTTGTCAGAAGCTTTGTCTAAAGCTGAGGAAAATGTTTTATTTATGACATTTATTAAGGTGAACAACCATCTTGCACATTACATAGAAAAAATAGATGTCATGAAAAATACGAAGTCAGTAGCACTAGATTTTACTCTCTCAAAAAGAACAATGACCGCTGTTGAGAACATGGTTTCGATTGGCACCATAAGCCGAACACAGATTGCGCCGCCTCCTCTTTCGACCACAAATGTCATCCTTGCTGCAGATTTTGATTTTGCGAATATCCCAAAAGAACAAATGTCTTCATCTGACCAATTGAAGAATCAAGAAGATAGAGACCATGGAGATGAGGATGTAAAAAAGGCTAGTAAATCGCATGTAAGGTTTGAGACATCCGGCATTAAGCAGGGTATGGAAGATGCTCCAAAACGTTTGGGAAACCTACAGGACGAAGGGATCCATCAGTCCGGGCTGAATGCCAGAGCAGCGCCGGGTAAAGAAAAAAACAGACGACCAGTCGTTTTCAGTGGTACAGTGTTAGAATACCGACAGATAAAAGAGTTTGCGACATCACTTCAGGGTTTTACCTATCTGGAAATAGAGTAGTTTTATGTGACTACAGTAACAACAAACTGAAACTATTTGATAAGGATTTCAAGTATTTATGTAGTTGTGAAATATCTAAGCCTTACTATATGTGTTCTTTAGATGCCCAAACTCTGGCGTTGACATCAAGAGGATCTGAATCCGGTGGTTGGGAGGGGATCAAAATATTCTCCGTCACAGACAGCTTTTTTCAAACAAGAACTATTGAGACACTCGACAGAACCTGCAGGGACATAAATTCTATACATCAAGATTTGTTCATACATGTAAGTATGTATGACTTTGAGGAATCTATCCAGGTGTATAAGTCTGCCCAAAAACCAACGCAGACGATAAGGCCGAGAGGCCTGAAGTCAAGCATCAAACGATTTTGCATAAGTCGTGACAGGCAACTGTTCTACTGCACAACAAATGAGGGGATCGTCAGTATGGATATGTCAGGAAAAGTAAAGAAGATCTCCAACTATTCAGATGCGGACGGCATTATCATAGGAAACGAAGGAGCCATATACAGCTGCAGCGGAAAGGAAAACTCAGTTGTTAGAATTTCGCAGCACGGAGGGGAAGAGGTTATTATATCACAGGAAGACGGAGTTGAAAATCCAAGAAGCATTTGTCTGAACATGAGGAACGATAAACTTCTCGTTATGGAAACAAAGCAAGATGTAGTCAAACTATACAAAATTACTTGATAGATAGTCCCAGATAATTTTTTTTTGGTTGTTTTTTATGGGTTTTTTTTGTTTGTTTTTTTTGTTGTTTTTTTTTATGGCAACTAACACAAGATAATTACGTGCAAAGGTTTTGGGCTTATTGTCTTAGATTCTGCCGTGAAATTTGCTCACTGTTTCTACTTAAAACAAAATATTTTACTTTACTTGGTATTACCGTGGTGCCAAAATGAAAGTTTTCTTTTGTATTTCAGAATAAGGATTTTTGTCTTTTTTTTCCTTCATTTCCCGTGGGTTCAGTGTAAATAATGACCAACAAGAAAGAGGATATTTAATACAACATGCGAAAACTCACTAGCTAGTGGGAACGGTGTACTGGTTAGATATTTCTGTCAACATAACAAAATTTGTCTATGATTTAATTATGCCATTGACGTCATCCCGTTATCAACCAATCAGAAGACGATATTTGTTCCAACAAAGAGGTGAAATACTCTTTAGTTACTCGCACTGGTTTCTGTGACTTCTTTGATAAATACAATCCTGAAATATTTACACGATAGCCTTGTTGAAATTTATTTCCGCTAATTTGTGACTTTTTTTCAAACAATACGGAAAAATGATGTTTAGAATATTAACACAGCAGTGTGGATAATACCAGAGTAAACCAAATGTTAAAATTATTTCATTTTTATGTCAGTTTTGATATTTTCTCTATTAGACCAGCAATGTGCCTATTCACCATTATTATTATTATTATTATTATTATTATTATTATTATATATATATATATATATATATATATATGGGTATATAGTTATATATATATATATATATATATATATATATATATATATATAAAACATCTTGTTTTCAGCCATAATGCAAAAAGGAGTATTATTTATAAATTTGATGGATATCATGGTGACGTAAAGAAATATTAATTTTATTCCTTTAGTTAAAAACATTCTGAAATTATACCTTGTATGTTTGGGACTGGGTCCCATTAGATGCTCTGAAACAAATTAGATGATCGTAATTAAACAAGACATTTGATTTCATTGTAAGTTTGTGATTGCCAAGAGGTCTCAGGCCCGGCCCTAGGATGTGATTGGCCCAAGGCAGCATGCGGGGGCCAAAGGCAGCAAGCGAGGAGCGCGAGCCCTAAGCAAAAAACTGCATTCCGGAGAAGCGCGGGGCCCAAGGTGGTTACCTCGTTCGCCTTGCCCAAGGCCGGGCCTGAGAGGCCTTTCACATTTCAAGAAAATGTACACCTGGAATATGTCTTAAATATCATATAGGTTTATATACATCTATATGAAACATTTTCCTTTGAGCAAATATATCATACGTTTGCTTTTCTGACAATTAAACTCGCAGTCATCATTTATATGCGCTTTCCTTTGACATCTAGCTACCAGTCATTACACTAATTTAATAACTGGAACTTTGCCTTTGCAATCAATATTCTTGTAAAGTGCTTGGTTTATTTGTCGCATTTTGAACAACTACAGTCATGGCATTTTGCTAAATGAACACTCAGCGATCATCTAGATGTGGTCTTTTTGTCACATGGTCTTTTATATAAAGGTAAAGATGTACCGTATATAATCACGTAACCTTATCCAAGCATACACAGCCCCAATGCGCAAAGGGGAAAAAATGATACGATCTTCAATAATCAATGTATTTAAGCTAGTCACTCAATTCAGTTCAGTACTTAATCACAACATCCATTTAATTCAATTCACACTAGTCATCACCATCGTTGTCGTCACCTTCTTCTTCGTCTTCATCATTATCATCATCTTCGTCTTCGTCTTCATCTTCTCCTTCCTTTATTCCTGGTCATGGTAGGAAAATAACTATAACAATAAAATCATAATTTAAACAAGAAAACAAATCAAAGCTACATGCAGCTACATGCGTTCACATGTATATAGCATACACACATGCATTCGCATCCACATGTATCCACATTTAAACATCAACAAACGTACAAAAATCAAGCAATATCCTTTTCAATATGTACACGGTTTAGTGCAAAATTTATCTCCTCAACATACATTTTTGGTATTATGTACACGTCATTGCAGGTGATCCCTAAAGACAACACCATACCATTCTGCCCGAATCAAATCTAAAGGAGTTATTTCCCTTACACCAAAAACCTCGTCTCAATCCTTCTCGGGATCTGATTCATTAATAAGAGAATAAATCCTATTATTCTGATAGAATCACCAACGCTGAGTACTTGAGAGGGTATAAATATAAATCAACATTTCAGGTGAACTCTCCAATCATCATACCTAAATATTCCTGTCCATGGAAGTAAGACCTACAGAACTCTCCAATCATACCTAAATATTCCAGTCGGTGGATGGTGAACTCTCCATTCATCATACATAAATATTCTTGTCGGTGGATGGTGAACTCTCCAATCATCATACCGAAATATTCATGTCGATGGAAGTAAGACCTACAGAACTCTCCAATCATCATACCTAAATATTCATGTCGATGGAAGTAAGACCTACAGAACTCTCCAATCATCATACCTAAATATTCCAGTCGATGGAAGTAAGACCTACAGAACTCTCCAGTCACCATGCCTAAATATTCCAGTCGATGGAAGTAAGACCTACAGAACTCTCCAATCATCATACCTAAATATTCCTGTCAATGGAAGTAAGACCTACAGAACTCTCCAATTATCGTACCTAAATATTCAAGTCGATGGTAGTAAGACCTTCAGAACTCTCCAATCATCATACCTAAATATTCCAATCGATGGAAGTAAGACCTACAGAACTCTCCAACCATCATACCTAAATATTCCAGTAAGCAAGACATACAGAATACTATGCAAAACGGTCAAATAAACACGCGACGTATTTACCCACATGTAACCCGCGCCAAACTGCAAACAAAATTATTCAGATTTGCTGTCACATTCTTTTCTGGTAGATCGGGGTCTTCCCATTTCGATTAGCATTGATTTTGGACAAAATCGGTAGTCGTTATGAGCGTGTTATGTAGCTTCACAGGGTAGTCAAGATCAACCTCAACAAAATAGCCAATATCATCTGGTACAATTTTATCCGTTTCTTTGAAAAACTGATCCGCACTTATCTAATGAAATCCGCCATACGGCATCGGTTCAGACATTGCATAACCGCAATGATTATTCGCTTTAAGGTAAACTATAAAATTGATATTAATTTCGTATCATAGTTGCTCATGTACTTGTTATTCGGGATCGCATATTTTTTGTTATAACGCTTATTCCACCTCTGATTCAACGATGAAGTTGAACAAGCAAGTCAGGATCTGTCAGCAACTACTGTTTTATTTTGCTGCCCTTGAGTAATGCGTCCCAACCTAATCCCGGTGTTGAATAGTACCATGCCAGATCAAGTCCGTAGTAATAAGCGCTGACATTTCTAAAATTCTAAAATATGTCTGAGAGCAACAGCACATCTGTGATCAAATACAGGTTATGATAATCACCGAACGTTTAACGATCAAATTCATTCCAAATTTGATGAGCGTAAACATAGTCGTCATCGCTGACACTTTCAAGATTTAACCTCGAATAAAACTTGTCTTGGTCAGGTAAACTTGTTTCATGAAATCTATCCCAGTCGTCAAGATATTCGTATGGAAAGATACCTTTCCTTTTAAGTAAATTTGCTTTGTCACCGAAATGAACAGACAACGCTACATGGATATCAAGCTTACCATGCCACGACTTTTATCCTCAGTGTTGCGACAAATTCCGTGGAAAGATGTCAATGACAGCGTTCAGGACTTAAATAATTACTAAACCCTTTTACAAGAACCGTTTCCACCTACTACGATTCCAATGAATTTTCGGACGACATGTGGCGTGCATGTTAGTAAGTAATTTTCTTTGATTTTGTTTCCCAGGAGATTCATTATAGCTTATTTATCAACATTACATGCAGCAAAGTCACCAAGACCAACAAATATTTATCGGTGCACGAAAGACAAATTGTATACAGAAAACCACAATGCTCGTTGACGATTTCGCCTATTCCCACGTTTACTTCGCCGATGCCCGAGTGGCCAAGTGGTCTAAAGCGCTCTCCGTTACGGATCACTGCCATCTCACCTCTGTCTGCGTGGGTTCGAGTCTAGGATTCGGCGAATGTGGATATGTGAGAAAGCTTGCCAGTAGCTTCTCGTGGGTCGGTGGTTCTTTCCGGGGATTTCCCGGTTTCTTCCTCCACCATTAATACTGGCCGCCATGTATAGCCTATCGTGTGCTGAAAAATGGTGTTAAGCCCCACAACAACAACAACAACAACAACTTCGCCGATGCGCAGATGCCTGCCAAACATCATTTCACATCGGTGTTTATTCGTTTGATGAAAATATGATAACCCATTTCTAAATGGACTTCTCTTTTCCTGGCAGCGACGACGACGTCTTCATCTTTAGTTACAGTTACTGGAACTAAAAAGGTCGTCTCACGTAATACAAAAGTCTAAGACAATACACGGATCTTACAAAGTTTACTAGATATATCAACAAAAAATGAACTGCCACGATTTTGTCATTCGAAAACACATTGTCTTCGAGTGGTGCCGAAATCAAGTTGACAGAAGTGCCGACAATTAGTGGTGCAATTTCTGTGTAAAAAAGAAGTGTGTGATACATTCACTTCAGTGTGTTCGCTACTGAAACACTGTCCTCCTCAAGACACAACTTTCTTCCAAAGAAGGGAAAGAAAGGGACTCCCTCCTCGTTTAGCTAAACATTGGGATGTCTTCCTGGCACTGACCAAATCCAATCCTCTGACGCGAAAAGAAATTATTCAAAATGGACCCAAGGAAAGCATCGATACCGTATGTGAATGTTTTTTGAATGTTTAGAAAAGAACGGTACCTTTGTTCAATGTACAGAAACAACGCGCTTAGGAAAACATCGGAACGTTCTTCATCTAAAGATGAAAAAGAAAATACCCGTTAGTCAAAAGAAAGAAATGCTGGTTCAGTGAGGAGGATATCAATTCATGTTGATAGGACCTTGTTAGAAGTGGTTGCTCTTTTGTTACGATCGATTGCTGGACCACTTTTAGGAGGAGTCATAAGATAAGGAGGAAGAAAAATAAAATAAAAATGACACCCTTTTCTGGACGGACGGCACATTTCTGCTTTTGAATCTTATGGAGGGACGAAAACGCACATTACTTTCATACAAAGGATGAACGTTACTCTATCCTTGGTTCCTACAACGAATACTTCATTTACGTCCTTATCCCATTCTCGCTACGATGCTACAGTTACAACAAGAATTACAACCGTTGATGGGAAGAACTGATTTGACGGAAACAGAAATATCGCAACAGTACGGCAAACAGTTAATCTGCTCTGAGAGATTTGAGAACGATCATGAAAAGCAAACATAAAGTCACCAAGACAGACACAGCCATGAGTATGGAAGAAGAAGACACGAGTAGTGATTCAAACTCCGTCTGCTCCAATACCAAGTCATACTGCAGCTTCCATGTTGACACCATCCCATACTCTCAGACGAGAAGAAATAAAAGCTTGGATAAAAAAAAAAATGATGGCGACACTTTCTTCAACAGAAGAAACAAAAGAAAGAATGGAAGACAAAAGTGAAAAAAGACATTATGAAAAATTCACCACCCCACAACCAGTTCCTGCTCCTATTGCTTGTCGGACGCAAAATCTCATCCAAGCTAATACCACACAAATCTAAGAGTAGTGTACAAAGTGGGTACGTTGTTGAGGAACAACAGAGAACCTTAAACATGGAGACACGTTTAGCAAGCATTTACAACAATTCTGCATATGTAGCTGGTTACCGTGGAGTTTTAAAAAAAATTGTATAGTGTTGCTAAAACCAAACTTGAAAGTGTACCTTTACCAGATATACGATGATGGTTACAAGATCAATCAAACCTATTCCACGAACACTATCCAGAAGTCAAATCAAAGTGGCTGCCATCAGTAGTGATGGGGGCATTATAGGGACAATTGGGCTTCCATGTTAAAAAGTAGGGATGTACTTGGGGGACAATGGGAATTTAACATGGGAATACAGTGCCGGCACTATTGGGACAATGAGACTTTAACATGGAATATTGGGCCTGTATAGGGACACTGGACACTGGCAACAATGTTGCAAGTGGCTGACCTCAATCGGGCGGAACAGTGTGGCAAGGGGCTGACCTGAATACGAGTAACTCTAGGGACAATTAGAGACATAGACATAGAAACATGTATAGAGACAGAGACATAGACAAACAAACAAACAAACAAACAAATACAAAAATATGGCAACAGAGAATATATATCTTTTCGAGGCACTGGAGTGGCCCTGAAAAGGCCTTCGGGTTTCTTCTTCTTCTTCTACTGTCTCTCTTCTCTTCTAATTTTCCACCAGTTCCTTATCTTCTTTACTAAATTTGTCTTCTTCTTCTTCTTCTTCTTCTTCTTCTTCTTCTTTCTTCTTCTTCTCATCTTTGTCCTCCTCTTCCTTCCCCTTCTCCTCTTGCTTCCTCTTATCATTCTCCTCTTCTTTTTCAATCTTGTCATTCCATCTTGTCATTCCATCTTCTCATTTCCTCTTTTTCCTCTATGTCCTCCTTCTGCTCCTTTACCTGTTTTGTCAGGTCTCTCAATATTTCTTTCCCTTTCTTCAAATTATTAATCTCCATTTTCAATCTGTGCAGGCTCTAAACCCCATACTCTATTCTGAGCATTTTTTTCCACCATGCCTATGGTATCCACCACCTCTTGCAATTTCATTCATCTACTCCATGTGGTTCGATGCCATTTTAGATTATTCAATGTTGAATGGCGCCAATGACGAACGCTCTATTTTATATGTCTCAAGCACGGACGTGAAGAAAAACATCCCCTCTTACCAACTACCATATCACATTCCAAACAATGCATAGGGATGAGAGTGCTAACCTAAAATAAATTTTTATACAAAACAACACACTAATACTAACAAAACCACTATACTTTCTATCACTACATAGTGGAGAAGGAAAGTTTGTACGTACAAAAAAACACCATTACCTACAATCACATCAGCAAAGGAGTTAGTGTTTATAGTCACACTACTTCACATTCGCACAAAACAAACACTCATGAGTGTAGGGACAAGGCGTTTGTTAAAGGAAAAAGACACGCACACAAACAAAAATACATACACACGTACGCGCACGCAGACAATACACACGTACGCGCAAGCACACAAACACAAACAAAATACACACACGTACGCGCACGCAAACAGAAATATACACAAACGTACGAGCACACACATACACACATATACACAAACGTACTCGCGCACATATACACACACAAACAAATACACACACACAAACACACATACATTCACTATCCAAAATGCCTTGTGTTCGCTTAGAATGTAAGAGAAGGAGATGAAGTCTCACAAAATATTTATCCTTACACCACAACAATACTATCCATTACACCCACAATACCATCCATTATATCATACTCACTATCTAAACGCCCTGTGTTGGCTTAAATTGTAAGAGAAAGAGATAAAATCTCACAAAATAGACTATCTCTTACACTACCAAAAATACTATGTGGAAAACGCTAGTGTCTATTTATAGTCACAGCTTGTAGGAAAGTCCATTTTAAAAAACCTGGTATCTATTTATGGTCACCACTGGTAGAAAATTCCTTTGGAAAAAGCTGGTGTTTATTTTTAGCAACAACTTGTGGAAAATACCTCTGGAAAACCCCACTATCTATTTATAATCTCATCTTGTAGGAAAGTCCTATGAACTAACCTAGTATCTCTTTATAGCTACACCTTGTGGAAATTCTTATTTAAAAAACCCAAGTCTATATATATAGCCTCAAAATTTCTAGCTTCAATGACGTCACTGTACTGCACACAATAGGCGAATAATGGCAACAGTGTTACAAGTGACTGACCTGAAAACGCGCTACTGTAGGGAGTTAGTTAGGTGAAATGAATCTGATAGGGATAAAGGGAGTTTGAAATGAACAAACAAAGACCAACACACACACACACACACACACACACACACACACACACACACACACACACTATCCATCATACCACTATGCTATCCAACATGTTATACTCACTATCCAAAATGCCTTGTGTTCGATTAGAATGTAAGAGAAGAAGATGAAATGTCACAAAATACCTATCCCTCACACCACAAAAATACTATCCATTACACCCACTATACCATCCATTATATCATAATCATTACCCTGTGTTAGCATAAAATGGAAGAGAAGGAGATAAAATCTTACAAAATAGACTATCTCTTACACTACCCAAGATACTATGTGGAAAAACGCTTGTGTCTATTTATAGTCACCACTGGTAGGAAATTCCTTTGGAAAAACCGGTATATATTTGTACCCGCAACTTCCGTGACGAAACTGTTTAAAAGCCTTGGTATCTCTTTATAGCTACAACTTGTGGAAATTCCTATTAAAAACTCAAGTCTATATTTATAGCCTCAAAATTTCTAGCTTCAATGACGTCACTGTACTGGATACTAGGGAAATAATGGCAACAGTGTTTCAAGTGGCTGACCTGAAAACGCGCTACTGCAGGTAGTTAGTTAGGTGAAATGAATGTGATAGGGATAAAGGGAGTTTTATAGGGACAAATAAAGACCAATACACGTACACTTACGCGCACGCACACAAACACAAAAATACACACACTCATGTACGCGCACGCACACAACACAAACAAAATACACACACGAGAGGCTCCGAGCTACAGCTGAACCGAACAGGAGATCTCGTAGTTAATTATACATAAGTTATTTATAGATCTGAGTAGTCAGCTGAGCTAGTCTATGTGATCCGTTATGCTTTAGAATATTTGTGTATTTAGGGACATAAGATTAGGCACGTTATAGCTATGGGGATTAAAATTTTTGCGTAGCTTTAATGTCCTAACAATGTCCCTAAATGTGTCTATATAATGTCTTTTTTCTACATCCCTTTTCTATGTCTCTAATTTTGGTTTGTATAGTGTCGCAAAGGTGTCGGTAAGTTAGACGAAGAGATATGTTCGCGAGGCTCCGAGATTTAGCTGAACGAGCATGAGATCTCGTAGTTATTTATAGATGGGTAATTTATAAATTTGATTAGTTAGCTACATTTTATATTGTGGGGATTGTTATGGTTTGCGTGGGCTGCTCCCAATGTTTATTTAAACTATTATAGAAGTCCCATACAGGCTCGATTTTGTTGGAAGTTAAATTTAGTGAAAAATAGATCAAAGTTCCGAGCCCCCACTCAGTAATGCCGACGGGTAGATGGTTAGATGTGCAAAAAGGTTGAAATTCAATGAATAACAATTTAATAACAATTCAATAATCAAATGACTCAAATTTCCAACTACACTCCTTCCGCTCGACCCTTTAATAAGCCTATTGCATCACTTGATTAGCAGTGTGAGATTGATTTCCACCTGTCCTTGTATTTCTACTCATCTGGTGTCTCCTCTCTCCTATTTCTCCCAATTCCTTCTCCGCTTCCTCCTCGACTTTTCTCCAAATTCCGTCTCCTCCTTCTCCTCCTCGACCTTCTCTAGACTCCTTCTCCTCCACTGTCTCTCTCACGACAACTCTTCTGTCGACTTCGACTGTCTCGGCTACAGTCTCAATTCTGTCTCCAAACTCTTGAAGACTTGGGACCCAATGGAACCCGAAGTTCTGTGTCCCCTAAAATGCTTCCTGTGAAATCACAAGGACGGTGCAGTCTTTTCCTGAGCCCTTTCATCTCACACTACACACAGTCTGTCATCAGATAATGGCGATTAAATTTCTTCGGTCACGCATTCATTCACATCGAGATACCCATACGTTCTTTCATGGTAAACAAACGTCATAATACAGCACGGTATCAATTACTTCTTATGCATACATCAATAAATTCCGTCACATCATTACATATTCCTAATCACGTTATACTACACAATATCACCATAATCAGACGCATTCTATACCTTACAACTCATATAAAGTACGCAAATAATCAAATATCCAAGCTCTGATATATGCATACATCCATCGCAACTTATCTAACATACATCAACCATGTTTCCAAATTCACAATTCAAGCATGTGTAAATTCTAACATAACGCATTAATAAATGCACTAGTTTACTACGAAGTAACCTAATAGTGAATTACAAAATTAATTCTGACCACAAGCTAACAATGTACATAATTCCGTCTCGCATCTAATAATTCTCTACGTAGCCTCAAGCCCATTTGTCAAATACGTATGTAAATGAAACACTATAAAGGTAATTCTACATACTAACGATCCTAGTAATTAAGTATACATACTACAAATAATTACAATTATGATGCCGTAATATTCTGAAAAACTTCGGGAAGTAACTTACTGACCTTTTCAAAGCTTTGTTTTTCCTTAGAATCTACCTCTAAGTTTTGCCGTCAAAGTACGAGTGGCTTCTTTTCTCGGAGTAAACCTTATTGATCCGCAATCCTCTCAGGCGAATACTAAATTTTCTCTTACCAGTCATGAAAGTATCATTCGGGTCTATCTCAATTCCGATTGGATATCGCTGTGAACCGATCCAATCAAACTTAGCGGACAATGTCCCTCTCGCTGTCTGTCAATGTGGGATGGATAAGAATGCGCCCCATTCACCATGTGGACTTCCTTTGGATCTTTGGACTAACCTTTAACACACAGGTGTAATAACTGCAAGCCTTTGTCATATGGTGCGATCTATCGCCTTTTGCCGATTCAAGTTTCCGATCTCCTGTTGGTCAGGTAATCTTGCGTAAGAGTTCAACACTAGCCCCGCAGCAATCTTTAAACATCAAACACATGGTGGCGGTAATATTGGCAAGACAGGTAGATTATAGCTTATACATGACTTATAACTGGGGCTTAGCAAACGTGAAATATATCCATTCGATTTGTATGTCTATTTTTGTCTCTGTAGTGTCCCTAAAGTGTCGCTAAGTATGCTAATTTTATGTCCCTATTTCTATGTCCCTATTTTTGTATTTCATGGTCAATTATTGCTACAGGCTAAGTGGCTGACGTGAATACGCGCTATTGTAGATAGGTAGGTAAAATGAATTTGATAGGGACAAAGGGAGTTTTATAGGGACAAAAAAGACACACACGCGCGCGCGCGCGCACACACACACACACACACACACACACACACACACCAAACGTCCTGTGTTAGCTTAGAATGCAAATGAATAAGATGAAATTTCACAGTGGTGACTATAAATGGACACTAGCATTTATCTACGTAGTATTTTGAGTAGTGTAGGAGATAATCTATTTTGCGATATTTTATCTCCTTCTCTTACATTTTAAGCCAACAGAGGGCGTTTGGATTGTGAGTATGATAATAAATGGTATAGTGTGTGTAATGGATAGTATTTTTGTGGTGTGAGGGATAGATATTTTGTGAGATTTCATCTGCTCTTAGATTCTAAGCGATCACAACGTTTGGAGTGTGTGTGTGTGTGTGTGTGTGTGTGTGTGTGTGTGTGTGTGTGTGTGTGTGTGTGTGGTGGTCTTTGTTTGTTCCTTTTAAACTCCCTTTATCCCTATCAAATTCATTTCACCTAACTACCTACAGTAGCGCGTTTTCAGGTCAGCCACTTGCACACTATTTCAATTATTCCCCTAGTGTGCAGTACAGTGACGTCATTGAAGCTAAAAATTTTGAGGCCATAAATATAGAGTTGGGTTTTTAAAAAGGAATTTCCACAAGTTGTAGCTATAAATAGATACTAGGTTAGTTCATAGGTCTTTCCTACAAGATGAGATTATAAATAGATAGTGGGGTTTTCCAGAGGAATTTTCCACAAGTTGTTGCTAAAAATAAATACTAGGTTTTTTCCAAAGGAATTTCCTACCAGTGGTGACCATAAATAGATGCTAGGTTTTTTAAACGGACTTTCCCACAAGTTGTGACTATAAATAGACACTAGTGTTTTTTCCCACAGAGTATTTTTGCTAGTGTAAGAGATAATTTATTTTGTGAGATTTTATCTCTTTCTCTTACATTTTATGCGAACACCGGGCGTTTTGATAGTGAGTATGATATAATGGATGGTATTGTGGGTGTAATGGATAGTAATTTTGTGGTGTAAGGGATAGATAGCTTGTGAGATTTCATCTTCTTCTCTTACATTCTAAGCGAACACAAGGCATTTTGGATAGTAATGTGTGTGTGTTTGTGTGTGTATTTTTTTTGTGTGTGTATGTGTGCACGCGTACGTTTGTATATGTATGTGTATGTGTGCGCAAGTATGTTTGTGTGTGTATATTTTTGTTTGTTTGCGTGCACGTAAGAGGAGAAGGGGAAGGAAGAGGAGGACAAAGATGAGAAGAAGAAGAAGAAGAAGAAGACGACGACGACGAAGAAGAAGAAGGAGATAAATTAGTAAAGAAGATAAGGAACTGGTGGAAAACAAGAAGAGAAGAGAGACAGTAGAAGAAGAAGAAACCCAAAGGCCCTTTTCAGTGCCACTCCATTGCCTCCAAAAGATATCTATTCTCTGTTGCCATATTTGTGCATTTGTTTGTTTGTTTGTCTATGTCTGCGTCTCTATACGTGTTTCTATGTCTATGTCTCTAATTGTCCCTACAGTAACGCGTATTCAGGTCAGCCCCTTGCCACACTGTTCCGCTCGATTGAGGTCAGCCACTTGCAACATTGTTGCCAGTGTCCAGTGTCCATAAACAGACCCATTCCATGTTAAAGTCCCATTGTCCTTACAGCTCCGGCACTGTATTCCTATGTTAAAATCCCATTGTCCCCCAGGTACATCCTTACTTTTTAACATGGAAGTCCGATTGTCCCTATAGTGCCCCCTACAACTACTGGCATCGATCATCAATGGCATGTGGATTTAGCCCATGTCTCTCATTTAGCAGCGCACATTGGTGGTTACAAATATTTGTTTTGTGTCATCGACGTGTTTTGAAAATCAGCTTCGGTAGTTACTTTAACTTTTAATGCAAGTCCAGAGTTAGTACGATTTTTAAAATTGGTATTGAAACTAAGTGGTCTTCATCCTTTACGATGGCAAACAAACAAAGGCACCGAATTTCTGAACCAAGCTTATCAAAAAGAATTGATAAAATACACATTCATTATAGTACCGAAATTTCTGAAACGAAAGCCAGTGTCGTGTAACGTGTTCAAAGAACTTTGAAAGAAAGTATGTGGAAATATTTTACACATCAACACACTGTCAAGCCTATCGACGTGTTACCACATCTTGTCAAACTTTACAATCAATCGTACCATCGAAGTATTGAATGTGCCCACGAAGAAATGACGCTCTTAAACAAAGTGATGGAATTTTGATCGATTTTTTGGAACGTCACCTACTACCTCAAAGAAAAAAGTATTAAAGACTCGATAATGGGTTCGCATTGGAAAAACAAACAAACGCACATTTGACAAAGGTTATTTACTTTAACTGGACATCGTGCCACAGGACAAGCAAGCGGACGTTATCCTCATGTCTATAAATTGGAATACATGAACGGAGCAATGTTAAAATTAACATTTTACTTGACGGAGTTACAACAAGTGATCAAAAAAGAGGACGTCGTGTACAGTATCTAAAACATTCTCGATCGAAAACCATATAAAGTGGGTAAACGCCGACTCTAAGTGAAAGTGCGTTGGAAAGGACATGTAAAAAAACCCCAGGACGGTAAAAGAGCAAAATTATTGTTTACTGACACGGATAGTCTCTATTATGAGGAGTCCGATAACTGCTCCATTAACACGGTGGAGTTCCGGGAAATAAATCAAGCAGTTAAATGGATCCAAAACACCCAAATAACGAAGGCAGTTATAATTAGCGGCTCCCTCAGCGTGCTGCGTTCCTTGCAATCGAATACTCTTCGGCAATGAAAATCTGTTGAGAGAAGTACACCTGAGACCGAAATATTTCTACTGTAGAATTCATGAGGGTGCCATCCTACACTGACATACCTGGAGACGGAAAGGCCGACAAAGACGACAAAAGTAAACTGAGCGAACCCAGTGCTCAACAACTGACGTACAGCGTCCAGGAAATCTATAGTATAATTCGGCAATTAATTGATACAGAATGGTAGGGGGAATGGAACAACAGTCCAAAAGACGCAGGTATATAACCTGCAAAAGCAAATACGTAGAAATGTCAACCCCCCAATACTGGAGAACCCACATGACACTAAAGTGATAACAAGATTTAAAACCGGACAAACCCTTTCAGCCAGCAGATTCGGCAGGTTCTTACTAAGTATCAACGCAGCGGGCATTAACTGCCTACATTGCCACATTCCAGAAACACTTCAACACGCTACCAAAGAGTGCCTCAAACACAACGAAGAGACGCACAGTCCAGGACAAACGGACAACTCTAAAAGCCTCTATGACCTATGCAGAATTCCTACAACCAGGAGCTAAATATATCGACACGATATATAACGATATCACAAGATGGCATGATTGGTTCACTTAAAGCAAATTAGTCATAAGACCAGCTAAAGTGACTCGCAAAATTTAAGAATATAAGGTGATCCAAAACTCAGTCCACCAGGCCTCGCCGCACAAAGGAGCGATGATTGCTTCACTTACAGCGAATTAACCATAGGACCCTCTAATCTGACCCCCCAAAATAAGTAAGAATATAAGGTGGTCCAATTCCAATATCAATAGTGCCAACCGCACAGTGGGGTACCTGATTATATAAAAAGTCCAAGACTCAAAGGTAAGCAATGGCACCAACAGATTCGCAAAACAAAACTCGACCCAATAATTTGACAGTATAATGTGGTCATTAACCCAAACCATCAGGCCCCAGCCACACAAAGTGGCACTGATTGAATGAAATCAAAATCACAATACAACCCATCATAAAGGTGCAAATTCTTACAAATTTAGAAATGCTTTTCATTCTGCAATCCTGGGCATGGCCCGATACACAATAACTCCTCCAACTATAATAATATTAACTAATCAGCCATAAGTACAGAATTCGTTTCTTCAAAATTCAACACCCAGGTGCAATACGACATCATTAAGCATTGGGAGAATACAAAATTTTAAACCCTGGATCAACAGGTGTAGAGGTGCGCCGTATTATCGGTGTACAGGTTTACCGCGGTATTTTTTCCTGTGTACGTACCTACGTACTTATTCACTGTATCGGTACGTCAGTAGTTCCGTCAGTAAGGAATATACGGAAATTCCCGAAGAATCTTGTGACGACTTTAATGATATTAACAGCGTGTTTTCATTATTCATGACAAAATATTTTAACAAAATTATCCTTTTTGTTACACAAATATTGCATCTATCACAAATTAATGCAAATATTACAGCTATAATTATATTTATGATTCTTTAATCACATGTTTAACACCTATCACGTATGATAGCGTGGTGGCCAATTGTAATGTTGCGAAACATGTTCGGTCCAAATCCAACTTTCGCCAAATTTTCGGACACCTCCCCCCCCCATTATGTTTTAGTGAATTACTAGCATATATGAACGTGTTAAGTATATGTATTCCTTTGTATGACTGCGAATCATCCTACGCTTTTAATTAGAGCACTTGTTTTCTGTCTAAACTTTGCGTAATTTTTCAAGTCCGCTAAATATGTCCTCGTTTACTGAGTAAGTGTGTCTTATGTTTACTCGCTCTCTCACTCATAAATATCTTGACCGGGCGTTGGTTTCCCTGCCTATTACATCAATGGTGTAGCTAGAAAATTTTAGGCATCAGTATGAACACTCCCTATTTTTTATCAATAGGTACTCTAATATCAACACGATGTCTTTCACTATATCAGCTATAGTGTAATCATAATCATCCCACTACAGCTTTTCCATTACAACGTATACAACAATCAACATACACATAGCAAATTCTAGTATAGAGTACTGGTCAATTAATTGGGGTTGGGGGTTGGCTGAGCCGTGATTTTCTTTTGAGCAGAAATTGTTTATTCTCTTTTAATCTCAAGATAATTCATATTTTTCCAAATAATATATCATGGATAGTATATATATATATATATATATATATATATATATATATATATATATATATATAGCAGTAGTATATATATATATATATATATATATATATATATATATATATATATATATATATTTGCTGTAAATCAGAACAAGATACTTTTCCGCTCTTGACAGAATGAACTTAAACAAAAAAGTGTCAGCCCCTGCCCCAGAACATTAAATTGTTGGTCCTTAATATAAATTGCAGTATGCCGTGGTATGTGTCGCGGTACGTTCCGAAACACCGAGGTACAAATTTTTCGTGGTATCCAGCTCTAAATAAGACTATCCGGTGACTTCGAGACTAGGCCCTTTTCACCCCTTCTCCCCCTTTGCTGCTTTCAGACATAACCAGTTAAGAAGTATGCAGTGCACACAATCAAGCGTCGAGTACGTAGCACGTACATTAAATGGTCGCACATGGCCGACTGGTCGAACGCGACTTTAATCCAAGATCATCATCATCAGTCGTGCCATTCATCGTCGACTGGAGTGTACATGAAGAATGGCGGACCACTGTAAAGTTGGAAAGTCGCAACTCATAGAATCCCTGGGCCGGGTAGAAGAATTAGGATGTTTCCCCCACCAAGAGGCATTTGAAGAGGGAGACGACATCCCTGAGAATCGCGAAGGAGATGGTGAAAGAGGTGATGACCAAGGAAGTCGTAAAGATTAAAGCAACGAGGGCAGAGGAGAGAAGGAAAAGGAAGAAACTGAAGAATTTGACAGACTGAATTTCTCTTGGATGAAAATACGCTAGAAATTCAGAGGGTTGGATCGTCCAGATTGGACGCGAAGGAAGAAGAAGAAGGAGGATGGAGGCCAACGAGCACAGCTTTAGGCTCTTAGTCTCCACCAAGACAAGTTGGAAGAAATGTGGACAGCACTGTGCAGGTGAAGGTGCAACCACGGCTAAGAAAGTAATAAGCTCCAATGGCTATTTTCAAGACCATCCATATCACTTATTTGCTAAAAATGCGAGTTTCGTGCTTGTATATTTTGTGTTTGTTTGTGCGTGTTGACAATTAAAACTTACAATCCCCCTGTACATCTGCTCTTGTGTGTGGTTGTATGTAATGGTAAAGTATTTACACTACCTTACTCTTCTTTAAGTGTGATAGTATGTTTGTATGTTTGTCTGTCAATCCATCCTCCTTCCTTCACATCCTTGTGTGTTAGTATGTTTGTGTGTATATGTGACAGTGTTTCTATCAACATTTCCTACCCTTTCCTTTGGATGGTAGACGTGTGTGTTTGACTTGTAGGAGCTGGTGAGTGTTTAGATATTACATGTCATGTGTTATTAGTGAGTGGGGACGACAGAGCGACAATGGGACTTCTATGTTCAATTTGGTTGTTTGCACTATGGAGACAAGAGGAATTTAACATGTGAAATTTTAACATGGGTGGAACTATAGAGCGACAATGGGAATTGAACAGGGGTGACGTCACAGTACTGGACACTGACAACAATGTTGCAAGTGGCTGACCTCAATCAGGCGGAACAGTGTGGCAAGGGGCTGACCTGAATACGCACTACTCTAGGGACAATAGAGACATAGACATAGAGACACAGACATAGCTCTTGGTACTGGTGGTAGTGGTTGTGGCTGTGGTACTTGGTGCTGTGGAGGCTTCCTCACCTCAGCCTTGACCTCACACCGAGGCCTAAGTATGATGTGAGGCAGGATCTGTCTTTTCTTTTCCTTCTCCTCTTCTCTCTTTTTCTCCTCCTCTTCTTCCAGCTGCGCTGCTTCTGCTATCGCCTCCATGGCCAATTCATCCAGCAGGTGCCTAGCATACTCCAGATGCATTTGGAGTTCAAGAAGTTTGGCTAGTCTACTCATGTTGATACGTCAACAATGGGTAGCCAGACTGACGAAAGTTATGCTTTATATGCCTGAAGCATGGACGTGAAGAAAAAGATCCCCTTACACAAAAACTAACAATACCCACTCCACCATCAATAACATGGAACATGCATACCTAAAGGAAACACTCACGTTCACTTTTTTTCTGCAAACACACTTTATTATCACTCCTACATAAAAAACACATAGACTATCTTACAAGTCATAGAAACGGAGTGTTTATAGGCATACTTCTATTTTTTACACACACACACACACACACACACACACACACACACACACACTATCTTACAAGTCAGAGAAACGGAGTGTTTATAGGCACACTTCTATTTTTAACCTACCAACACACAAAGACAGACATATGTTGGCAATATAATAGTATATCATTTCTAGATTGTTTGGGGTTGTTTTGTTAGGGGTTGTGGCAATCTCTTATCGTCTAAGATTGCGTCCCCGTCTGGCTGCAGGCTTTCTCACGGGATATGGTCTACTTCCTTGGACGGAGAAGGAGAACTCTCTCATGTCCACACGGCAGTCCACAAAACCTGTGTCTGGCTCCTGCTGTTGCTGTTCTCTCTGCTGTTTCTGAAGTCTGTATTTCTCGGTCCATTCTTCTTGCTCCTTCTTGATTTCGTCCTTAAACACCTCTTCTATCAGGTCTTGAGCCACTTTCAGCATCCTGACATTTTCAATTTCATCAGACTTGGGTATCATGTTTTACCTGACACGATGTAAATTTACGTGGGCTTTGTTCAGCTTTGCTAGTCTTGAAGGCATCTTCATAGGTTGACGAGTCAGCAATGGATGGTCAGACTGGAGACCGGCCCAGATTTATATGGCTCAAGCGCGGACGCGATAGAAAACATCCCTACGATTTTTTTTGGGTAGGAACGCTATAGCTTATCTCATGGTGAGGGATAGAGAGAAGTGAAAGAGCATGTATAGTGATAAAAAATTTTTTTTAAACAAACCACCAACAATCCTTTTTTCATAACATTTTTATTCAACCAACAATTAACCAACACATAATATAACAATTTATACCATATCAAATAGCATTTTTTACAAGGTTGACAACGCTGTGAAGTCAAGTTAGACTTCCACTGATGGAGGTCATTTGGCCGTTCATGTACACTACGTTTCCTAGCTAAAGACAAGAGATATCCATAATGGTCACAAAACCATCTGTCTACTTTTTCATCGTTTCTAGAAGAGTCATGATCAAAATAAGTCACTAAATGTTCTAAGGGATATCCAAGACTGCGTTGATGAAGAAAATACACACAATATTGTCCACACACCATGGAATCTGTGCCGTGTAATTTCACATTATTGAAGCGAGTCGTCTGGGCATGTCTTCTCATAAAGTCGATGATGTAGTCTTCCAAAGGCGGTAATCCATACGAATCAAAACACACTACACAGGTATCGTGGGGAAAGTAGACGGCTACCCAATGGGTTCCTGGGAGATGACTGTCGTCCGTGTTGATGACATAAGCTTGATAGTCGTTAGGTTTGCGATAAGGAAGCTCATCTTTAGCGCACACGACAGGATTCCAAGAAGCGGTGTACAAATTGTTTTTCAAAAGGTAATAAAGTTCCTAGGTATCCATTTTTTTCTCTTGTTTCACAGGTAATGATAAGTCATCAATTCAATCCTGACCTTTTGCTTGAAAATCTCTGTTAAGTAATAATCTCTTCGCTTCGTCTCCGTACTCTGGGTCAAGAGAGATTTGTTGCGATGGATCTCTAGAACAGTCACTGGAGGGGAGGAATGATCACGCAAGTCTTTATACCACAGATGCAACACTGCTTCTTTAGAGATGAGACCCCAAGCGTCATCCAGATACTCGTCCAATTTTTCTTGTTGACTCATCATCAGACATTTATCGTGTTGAATTTGACTGGGATGATCGTTTTGACATCCACAGCAATCCACAGCAATCTTTCTTGGTCAACCCTGTAATGGTTTCTACCAGGTGTTTGACAAAACAGGAGACTAAATGTTGTTCTTGTTCTGTCCATCTGGACATGACCATGTTCTCCTCGTCTTTGTCTTTTTCTGTGGGTTCCAAGATATCCTCCCATTCCATTTCCAAAGATTCCCTACCATTCAAAGAGGGATAAGAGTCTTCCATAGCTTCTAATAGTCTAGAATGGCTTCTCTCAAACTGTTGATTTCTATCGTATTGTTGACATCGGCATACAAGATGACGTTCACCGTCTCGGTTAGAGCTTCTGCAAACTGAAGTTCCACACGTAGTTGACCGGATTTTATAGGATGGAAATGTCCCTCGTCGCTGCCTTGGTCTGGAGTGAAATGAAAGGCGCACAAAGCGTAGCCTCCTGCATAATCATCGTACGAAATGCCGCGGTTGCTGTTGGACCCAAACTGTCCCGTGGCTTCGTACATGGACAAGTTCGATCTCAAGTAATTCTTCAGGGTAAAGTTAGGTTCGAAGGGTCTGGTACACAAGGTCTTGCCATTTTGATTGACTTCGATCTTGGACACTCTGTAGTGCTTAAACTCGAAAGGATTGGCAGTTACGACTCCGTTGAGGGTTTCGTTGCTTATGATACCAACAATTAAACGTGTGGGTAACTGTCCTTGGAACAGATGATCTTCGATCTTGGATCGGAGTCCAGCGGCAATGGCGAAAGTTTTCACTTCCACGCGTCGTATCGGATACTTGGAGGTCGTTCTGCTCAACGTGTGGCTGCTGTCGTTTCCCACTTTAGGTGACACTTCCACGCCTCTCAGGTAGTCTGGCGTCTTGGATGATAGTTTCGTAATCGGCAGTATCAGCCATCAAATGGGAAACGGTACTGATGAGATTCAGTCTCAGGCGGATATCCACTTCGTTCAGCAAATACTCTTCTTGCAACCACATATCCAAATGCGAACGATCCATCAGTTCTAAATTACGTCCTTGCAGGGTTTTCTTTTGATAATCGATAAATCCCACATTTTGGTCGTCCCCAGCAATCGTAGTCCTGTTAAATTTGTCCTCGCCCGCTGTATAGGTTTCGATACCACGCAAGCATCCAGATGAGTGTTCTTGGCCTCTTTTTCGTACGTCAAGAGATTTTGGTAAGGGTAAGTATCCATACTGCTGCTGACTAGTTTGTTATTTAAGTACAAATTCACTTCGCTGAACAAGGAATGCATGAAATTGTTGACGGGAGCTACTCTAGCATCGGCTTCCGGAATGGTGTTGTCCGTTTTGATCACTTTGACTTTCAGGTACAAGTAACTGCTATTCAGATCTATGTAATCTTCGGGCTGTCCTTTGATTTCAAATTCGATGGGGGCTGAGGTCATTAAGGAGGAGATGGGGTGAAATTCTACCCATTGGGATTCTTGCATCGTCATCGTAGTGGGTGACATGGCAAACAGATCCAGTTCCGACTTGTAACATGCGTAAGACTCTCGGTGCATCATTTTTTTCTCTCTGTGATTTAATAATCAAAAACGTCTAATTCTCGGACGGTTCTTCTTTTCTTGGTCTATCTAGCTCTGGTTGTGTGAAGTCCTCTGGACGGGTGTCTTCGTCGACTCTTTCTGCCTTGTCCTTGTTGTGGCGTCAGGGAAGCAGGAATGCCTGTCTCAGCAGCGTCCAGGACTATAGGGGTTTCTCGTCGACCCAAAATGTCCTTTCCAGTTTGAAGCAAGACATTTTTGCTTGCTCTCAAGAAAGCGTCTTTGGGGTTTTGTTTGTCGATGATGACATTTTGGAGAAATTCTTTGCCTTGCGTCAAGGCGGCATCTTTCAAGGCATGCAATCCTCGTGTCACCATCGGTTTCAAAACGGGGGCCACCGAACGAAACGCCGATTTTAACATATCTCCTAAACTATGTCCTGGCTGTCGAGCGACTCCTCGGTATACCCCATATATGACTTACAAGTCGTTAGAGAATCGTTTTTGAAAATGGAGTTTCACCGTAACTTCCCTTTGGTGAATGGAATATTTTGTCCCAGATCTCCTTTTACAGCAATGTTGACACTGTTCAAATACGACTTACTGACGGGCAGATAGTGAGTATGCACAAATTTGCGGTGAACGTGATAGGTGTTTCCACTTTCCTCATCACTGATCGTGTCAGAATCCACTTTGAAATGAATGACTCGCAGTAACGGTGCGGATGTGTGTCCCACCACGTCGTACTCCACCACATCAAAATACACAAAGATCAAATTTAATCCTTGGTTCAGTTCTACAGGGAATCGAAAAACTTCGCAAAATTCAAGTTGTTGGCAATGAGTGGCAAGAGTGGACCCTTGACCATCTTTAGGTCTCCGCCCATAATGTTAAACAATTCAATACAAAATGTAATGGCCAACGTTTTGGTATCCGAAAATTTCATGAGCAGGCGACGAGATACTTTATGGTACTCGATCGTAACACTTCTTTTCGTTTCGTCCAAGGCTTTGCTGAACAGCGCATTGAATTTGGCAGCAAGCGTGTCCTCCAGATGTTGACCGCTAAAATAATAGCCTGCAGGAATTTTCAACAGATAGATGTACCGTGGAGTATTGAGGGACACTTGTCGTTTCATAGAGGCATCTACCGTTTCGTTTTCATTCAATTATTGTTGTTCGACCTCAAAAATGTTTTGATTTTCAGTGATGTTTTTGATTTGTCTAGGGTGAATCATTTCGACCAAAGCCACTTCCCAGGGGGCTTCGTGATCCAATTGGATGGCCTGAGGTAATTTGACCGTAAAATAGCATAATGTGTTTTTGGGAAACACATCCATGGAACTGTCACTGGGTAAAGTTAAGTAAAATTGTTAATTCATAATTCCAGAGTTCTGCTGTCCGATGGGTCACTGGAGGTCAGAGGAGTGTCTAAAAGAGGATTGTTGTTGGTGTTGTTATTGTGACTGTTAGGAGGATAACTGACGTTGGGCGCAAGCTCCCGTTGTTACCGTTAGAGTATTTCAGGGAAGGATTGGGGAGACGGTAACCGATGCAACTGCTCAGTAAAATGGTCCACAATTGTTTGTCCCCTTGTTGCAAACTGAAATTGGCAATGGCAGCACTGATGACACAATACACCACAAAGATCTGGCAGAAAAAAAGACAATTTGCTTTTTAGGCACACGTTCTCCACACCACACCCACAAAGGTTGCTTTTGTAGATCTTGCAGAGACAAACTCGGTGAAGGAGTGGTCACTGTGTGGTGGTTGAGGCTGTGTTGAACGGCATGATCGTCACTTCTTTTTATAGTCGATGGCTTTCGAAGCGTCGATCCAAGAGTCAAAACTGGGAGGATATCCTTTCCAACGTACTTTTACTTCTTTGACATGACGTTTTCCGACATTGCAGGTTCTTCGATCGAGAATGCTGTCCATATCGTACACTTCGTCTTCTTCTTTGGTCACGCGTTGTAACACGGGCAAGTAAAACATTCCTTTTAACACTTCCCCGTTAATGTCTTCCAATTTATAGACGGCAGGATGACGGCCACGCACTCGTCCAGTGACACAAAACAATTTGGTGGTCCAGTTGGGTAAGTAACCTTTGTCAAAAGTGCGTTTGTTTTTTTTTCAATGCGCACCCATCCTCCCGCCGTCAACACTCCACCTTTCTTGGGGGCAGCCACAATTGGGGACGTACCAAACAGGTGCTCAAAGACAGTCACTTCGTTGTCGGGAGTCACTTCTTGGAGGGCACATCCGAGGCTCCAATGGTAAGATTGGTTGTACGCTTTGACCAGGTGCGGTAAGACATCGATGTACTTGAAACTGTGTTGATTCGTTAAATATTTCCACGTGCGTTCTTTCAAGGTGCGTTGAAAACGTTCCACGATGTTGGCTTTGGTTTCGGGATTCTCGGTGGTGGAAAAATGAATGTTTCGTTTCTTTAAATCTTTTTGGAAAGCTTGGTTCAGAAATTCGGTGTTTTTGTCGGTTTTCCATCAAAAAGGGTGACGACAACTTTGTTTCAACACCAGTTTGAGGGCTCGCACTAACTCAGCGCTCGAATTGGAAGTCAATGGCACGACCCAGGCAAATTTGCAAAAGACGTCGATGACAGAAAACAAATATTTGTAGCCACGATTGTAGGTGGCCAAATGAGAGACATCGGCTAAATCGGCTTGCCATTGATGTTCAATGCTCTCCACTCGGGTGCGATTTCTGGGTTTGTGTAAGGTGTACGTGGCTTGTTCTTGTAACCATCGCTGCACTTGAGGTAAACGGACAGTTTTGAGTCGGGTTTTGGCAGCTCGATACAATTTCTGAACTCCTCCGTATCCCTCAGGATGGGGTGGATCGTAGTTAATGCTGTCTAACAAATTCTCCATCAGGACTTTTTTTTAAATATATCACCCACTTTTCACTGATGCTACTCTTGCTGGGGTGAGGTGGTGGTTTGGAAACCGCTTTACGTGCCACGGGAGTAGAAGTCGAGGGTAGTGGTGGTGGTGGTGGTAATGGGATCGCTTTTGTCTTCCTTTCTTTCGCCACTTCTGGTTTCCCTTCTTTCTTTTGACTTTTGTCGAAGGAGGAGTGGACATCATCTTTTTAACCCAAGCTTTGAGTTCTTCTCGTTGGGGTGTGGGGGAAAGGATCAACAAGGACGCTGAAATCCTACTAGGAATGGAAGCCGCTGACGGTGTTTGAAAGACTTCTCGTGCGTTTTCTTCCTCTAGCATCCGTGGGACTGCATCTGTCTTGGTCGCTGGGGGTGGTGGTGGTGATGGACTTTTAATCAGGGTCTTAAAATCTTTCAGAGTTGGTCGAGCTGTTTCGTCTAAAGCTTTCTGGTGAAAGAGTTAAATCGCTGAAACACTTGACCGTACCGTTCCAACCATTCCGTTTCTGACAAATCGCTGCTATCCATCAACGACTGCAGTTCGTGTTGTAATTGGGACATCTCGGTCAAATGAGGATTGGGATGTAAATGCGGGGGTACGTTGTTCTTGCCAACGATGAAATTCCATCCATCGTTTGTAAGGCACTGAAGTCAGTTTTTGTCCCCAGAGGTCCCTTTTATCTTCTTGGTCCTTTTTATCTTGGACCCATGGGTAAAATACCTCCCAGGAGTCCTCCCAGCATGGCTCCCGCTATTCCTTGGACAATGGGTCCAATCAGGTATAAAAATCCTCCGCGTTGCACCAACATCTTTTTCTTTTGACGGATAAGTATTTTCTTTTGAACCATTTGGCGAAGAACGTGTAGATGTTTGGCGAAGCGTTCTTTCTGGTGTTTAGACAAAGCTATCCTTCCTTTCAAGACATTCAGACAACATTCGCTCACGGTATCTATGATGTCTCTGGAGGCGGTTTGAATGAGTTGTTTGCGCATGGGTGGAGGGGATTTGGACAGGACGGTTAACACGTCCCAATGTTTGGCTAAACTAGGAGGCAGTCCTTTCCTTTTCTTTCCGTTTATGGCAAGAGAGTGGTGGTGTGCACTTCTTTTAGGGGACATCTTTTTTCGTTCAGGAGCAAAAATACACTGAAAAATCCATCCCTCGACACGCTTCCTTTTATCTTATTTTTTGGGTGTATTTTTGGATTATGTTTGGAAAACCAAACTCTTTGAACATATGTAATACCATCGGAGCACCAAATCCTCCCCTTTGGTTGCTCCTCTTTTTCTTTGGACGATGGAGTCTTTTCTGGGTAGACGTTGATGCTTGGCTAAGCGTTTTTTCGGATGCGGGGTCAAACGACGAGACTGTCGTTTCCTATTTGGGCAGGAAAACGAGGATGGTGATGGTGTGCACTTCTTTTACGTGACATCTTTTGGCGTTCTGGAGCACATAAACACGATACCCATTGTTTTCCCCAGGTCTTTTTTTATAATGGAATGCGTCGCCACTGATTGTCTCTACGTCGTATCAACTTGATGAAAGGCATAACGCGTCATGGAGGGGTTCGCAACGGACTAAATCGGGACATTTCTTGCTTGGATAAATTCTGTAAACTCTGTAACATGCCCGATCTCTCTTGGACTTTGATTTTGGGGGAGGGTACTTTGTTAGCAGCTGCCTCAGCGGCTAAAGAGGTGGAGGGTGTCACCGCTGGAGGGGAAGTTCCTGGAGACAAGGGTTTCCATTTTTTCATCAAAT
This sequence comes from Megalonaias nervosa, assembly GCA_016617855.1. Lineage (NCBI taxonomy): Eukaryota > Metazoa > Mollusca > Bivalvia > Unionida > Unionidae > Megalonaias > Megalonaias nervosa. Next base: position 36,835 of record JAECUM010011206.1, on the reverse strand, counting down.
GGGGAAGAATGGTTGTGAAATTGGGTTTGGCTGGTATCACTAGCAACGGAGAAGTGGAAGAACCTGTCACCGTCGCTGCAGGTCGTGGTTTGGGGATATAAGGTTGCACCCTGGCCGAAGTGCCTCTCTTGCGGGTAGAAGCTGTTTTCTGGAGTCTTTTCTGGGGGCTTTTCTTTTTCTGGGGACTTTTCTTTTTCTTCGGCTGTGACCTGGTCTTGACAACTCTGCTCTTTTTCTTCTGGGTACGTTTTGGTCGGGGAGTGTTTTCGGGAGACTTTGGGGGCATTGGGATCCCATTTTAAGAGGGAGCGAATGATGACACCCCCTAGAGAACCGCTACCTCCAGGTTTCGAAATGATTTGCTTTTTGGTTTGAGTGTAGATGCGGGGATCTGCCAATTGCATCAATGCTACATTGTTTCTCTCAAAAAAGCGTTTGGTTTGATGTGGAATGTGAATGATGCCTTGCAGTAATTGACGTGCTTTCATCGTAAAGCATCGTAAGATTTCTCTGAGACTGGCTTCTAAGACACGAGTACGTATTTGTGGAATTTTTTCGCGACTGATGCCGTACAAGGCACGAATCAATTTGACCGGAAGATGAGACTGAAGGGACGTCATGTTGACGATGTGTGAGACAGGGCAAATGTGTCCGAGGTTTTTATAGATTTTTTTTAAGTCGACGGGGACGTGTACACGACAGGCCATCCATCTTGTCACCAGTGGTGAAACAGATGGGTACGAAATCGCAAATAATCGGTGGTAGTGGGTTTTAAATCTACGAGGAAATAGGTGTGAGGGGTTTGAGTGCCATTGTCGTACGCATATGTCAACCAAGGAGTTCCTAACTGTTGGCTAACACTTGCACTTGCGATTTATTTTTAGGGCTTTAAAACAAGACCACGTAATGCGCATTGAGACTGATGATGTGATGGACTTTACTTTGTTGAAAAAAATTTTGGGTGATGTAAATGACACTGGCATTACGATGATGCCCTTTGCGCGTAAACCAGTTTAATTTCTTCTTCGTCTTCTCCTAACATGTCGTCGAAGATAACCAGATGAGTTTGACTTTGGTCAGACACGATCCTGTCGTCTTCGCCAGGAATGCCTTCCACAAACACAATGAAATCGCTTTGACTTTCAAGAGGCTGTACGCCGATTGCCACTCTTTGTGACACCACACGATACGTTGATGTGGACGATCGATCAAATGATGTTTATGTTCGATCAAACGTTTGACAAATTCGGTTTTGCCTGAACCGCTGGGTCCAGCAATTAACATGTTAAAGGGATGGCGAAGATACAAGGCCTCCCAACTAGCACGATCTAAGTTTTCGTCGATGACTTTGAAAGTGGAGGATGAAGGAGCAGAGACAGCAGAGGTAGCCGTAGTGCAGGGAATGTCACTTTTGAAACGAAGACAGACAAGAGAAGAGTTTTTATACTTTTTTCAGGACACGTTTATTTCCGTACATTTTAAAAATTGAACACGAAAGACAAAAATACATAAAAGCCAAATGGTTAAGTATATCGATAAAATACACATCAAAACGATCAAAGTGGAATATAAATAAATCAGTGCACAATATTTTTGGTGACGAAGGTGTGGTGTCCTAGGGACAGTTTGTAAAGTTCTTGGAGGCTCTACACTTGGCACAGTCACAAAGGAGTTCTCCAGGAATGGTCTTTCGGGGATGTCCATGTCAATGATCGTCCTGTCCTGAATGGAGTGGTTTTCCTCAGTGTCGGGTTCTTCTTCTGACACTGTGGCTAACACAGGTTTAAAAGTTTTTTTTTTCCACTGAACGTTTAAATTTATGGTCTCAAATCTTGGTCATAGTTTGCCGCTTCTTTTGTCCAAGCCTCGAAACCCAAAATTTTCCAGTCACGTACATCTTTCCAGTGAGGGTGTAAGTCACAAGCTGCACACACATCGTCGTAAACATCTTCAGTGCCTAAAAGTTGACGAATCTTATTTTGTCTTAGAGGTCGAGAAGCATCGAGATGAAAACGCAAGGTATTTAACAGAATGAGTCTCTCGTGTACATTTAAAGGTACTATCTTCATGTTTTTGGTGGTACCTCACAGATCATAAAGAGCCCACAAGGAATCGGCTGGTAAACGAAATCCCAGAAAGGAAGTCACTAAGACACACACCACACAACGACCCATATTCATTGGATATAGTTCTCGTAAAAAGTGTTAGTAATCCGCCACAGTCTGAATACTGCCATTTATTTCCTTCCATGGCAATTGTTGTATCACTAATGATAAAGGTCGTGGCATGGTAGCAAGTTTTTACACCTCTTTTTGTCGGATGTAATAAATGTACTTTTTGCACAAAAGCGGCTTTATTTCAGTACCGTACCAAAATTGTTTAGTCACTAACTCACACACCACACGTCACACAGACGTTTCCTCTTGAACCAAGATTTGTTCATGTAAAAGAGTTTGGTAACCCTCTAACCCTTCCTCTGGAATTTGGTGTAGTATGGCTAGCTTGTAAGAAGTAGGATGAGAAGCAACCAAAGTCTTCTGGTCCTAGGTCAGTTGAACAATGTCTGACTATTTTAACGCTTTCAAATGAATCACTCCTCTTATAGCATTCAGGTACCAGTGGTTCCATCATCGGTGATGGGTCCATTTAACATAGGACTTCTTCTTGTTTCCGAAGGTTCACAATAATGGAAGCCTATGAGTCCATTTAACATATGACTTCCCCAGTTCCGGAGGTGTCACAACAATGTAAACCTATGGGTCCATTAAAGATAAAACTTCCCCTGGTTCCCCAGATGTCACACCAATGAAAGCCTATGGGCTAATATTAATTCCTACTATTGATAGTATATATGGCGTGCGTTGGATTGTAATGAAAAATGGGTTGTTGAATAGTGTTTGTGGTCTGCTGGATTGTAATAAAAAATTTAACATTACCATTCCCGTTACGCCCCGAAGTGCCATTTCCATGTAAACCTATTGGCTCATGTTAGTTCCCATTATTCCCGCAAAACTAAAATTTGATAAAGCACGAGAGGAATGATCATGTTAAAATTTACCATAAACATTTCCATTGTGCTCCCAAGTACCACACCAGTGCAAACCTATGGACAATGCTAACTTATGATTTCCCGTTTTGTCCCCAAGTGCAATTTACATATAACCCTATAGAGTAATGTTAATGTCTCTTATGCCCCAGATCAGACCCCCCCCCCTCAACTATTAACGTTACTGTGGTAGACTTTTTACAAGACACCAAAGCTAACAATGGTAACCGAGATTAGAACTCGTATTCTTTTTGTTTTTTATCTTTGTAAAGAGCGTTTAACGGCACCTCATCACAGTGAGTATTCTGTATCAATTAGAAGGAAACGTTCTGAAAAGGAAAGAAAAATAAACAAGCACGCTGTTGCGAATGCACGTGCATTGGAAGGAATTTAATTGTGCATAAATTAATTAAGAACTTACATGAAATATGAAGATTTACATTTATGGTCTATGAAAACCCGTACATTTCAATAAAGTATATGGTAAGTTAGTTTAAACTGTAAGAGTTCTCTACATTCCGTCATAATTTGGTTATCACTATAGATTCTGCTCTTTAAATTTGGTTTGCACTTTACAATTGTGTTGCCAGCTTTCGTTGAGTTTGTTCAACGTATGTAAAACACCGTACAGTCCTTATATAGATATATAAAGTCAGCGAACGTTTCACACGATTAGGGTTTATTTCATAGTTTGTTTGATTTGTTTGTTTTTTTAAATGGAGAGAACCCCGCCTTTGGCTTTCGTGACAACTTCAACATTTACAGATTTGGGGTCCTAATCGAATCGTTAGTTACATAATTTCGATCAGTTTTAAATTTCTTAAACTACTAGGATCCAACAGCAATATAATAATGCTCTTAATGTAGATTTTATCAAGAGAAAGCAAAATTTAATAAACCCACTACGGTACGCCTACCCATCGGAGAGAATGCAATTTAAATAGTTGTGTTCGCAATAGTTATGTCCCTTGCCCAGTTACGCGCGCGGTGGGTGGAGCTATATGTAGTCGTAAATGTTAGGAAGTCTTATAACTATTGAAACAAAATAATATTTTCAATTACTTTGGTAATAATTTATTTCAAGCAGATAATTAAGCGTAATCTTAACTTTTATTTCAGAACCTATGGCGTGTTTGTATGTGCTAAATAATATTACGACAACCGTTAAATGTGTAATCCAGATCCCTGCAAGAATAGGGATGATGGTATTTAGCAGCCTGATTTTGAATGAAGTCTAGCTGCCAATTCATGAAATTTCTTTATTTTAAAAGATGTCTTTACTCCCAGGTACATAAAGATTGCATCGATATGTAATTTAATCGGCATAACTGATGCAATATGAGTGATAAGATCATTGAAACGTTGGTGGTTTTAAATGATCACAATGCACACGATCCTCATTAAATCTGTTCTTTACGTAACTGTAGTTACTGCGGCATAATTGTATGAGTAGATGGTATCCTCGTTTTAGTAGGATTGTGTCAGTTATTTCAGTTTGTAGGCAATGTGAAATTCATGTTTGGCTACTGGAATTTACATTTAACGCCTTCCTCCCCTTTTTTTTTCTCGAACCATCTCGAATATGTGCACAACGGAACTGTCCCAGTAGAGTCAAACTCCTGAATATATACTATACACATATACCAGAAAATGTCATAAAAAGTATTTGTTCACAACGAGGGGTAGATCCTGTAGAGCAGAATATGTACATCTATCACACTACATGTTTTCTTCTACTGAAGGGATGAGGGTGGAAATGTGGCCTAAGGCACTCACCTTGATATATCACTCACACATCTTATCTCTGTCTGTGTGAGTTTGATTCACAGCTCAACCAACGTGGATATGTGAGAAAGCTTGCCAGTTGCTCTCCAATGATCAGTGGTTTTTCATGGGGACCTTCTGGGTTCCTCTTCAACCAGATATACAGGCTGCCATTGGAAGTTTATCATGGGGAGCAACTAATCATCCCAAGACTCTTGAAAACACCCCAAGACACCTCAAATTATGTTTTACAGTTGAATTACTTTTCTCAGAACAGAAATCATTTAATTTAAATGCCCAAAAATGGCAAATTTACAATCCGAAAAAATGTTTTTAAGCTGATTACCTAGTCCCACACAGTGAGGACAGAGTTATTGTTAATGCATTCAAAGTACTGAATTAAGTGTCCAAAGAAACACATCAAAATACACCAAAATAAAGGGAATTAAAAGTTCTTTTAATATTTAACTTTAAGATATACAAGGTCTTTTTTAAATACCCATTATAATCAGTGAAGACTGAGGAAAACCTGGTAAAGTCTTGATCTTTACAAATCTAACCCTATGGAAATAATGAAACTGTAGAGTGCCACCTAATATTCTGTATTATATAGATAAATGAATATCAAATGCACAGCAGAGTAATTGAATACTCACTTTTTTCATTTATTCATATATATCCAGGCCTCACCATGGCGAAATGCTTTCTCCATGGCCCTTTCTATTTATCTTGTAATTTTTTCTTTCCTTTACTTTCTTCCTTGCTTATTACACACACACACATATACAAGTGGTTTACTTAGAACTTGTTCGGTTTTAATGTAATACAATACTTGCATCATTATCTGTCATCCAAGAGAGAGAATGCAGCAAAACTCACATATTTCATTACCTCATTGTAAATTTATCAGACATGAACATTTATCATATTTATTTATTAATTTATTTTTTTTAAAGGCATTATTTCTTTAGATTTCTCATATCTCTACCTTTGCCTGTAATAAAAGCAATAGATTTCTTTCCCTTGATGATTACTAACAAGACAAAAACAAACTCTACCAATTTCACTCAGTAAATTTGCAATGCAGAATTTTACTAATTTTGTCATGCACAGCTGATAACTGTTTGTTTTTTCTTTGATTTTATTTGAATGTATACATGTATCATAGGTAGCAGAGGGTGTTTTGGGACAGTCTTGGGGTCTTTAGTCATGTGCTAAAAATAGGCATTATAAACCAACAAAATCAAACCAAACCAATTTACTTTAGAAATACAGCAAGCCTTCATTACACTGAAAATTACTGCAATTCTTGGTGTTGGGCTTGGAAAATAAGATATGAACAGTTAAAAGGCACTATTTGCATAAAAGATTGATATGTGAAATCCTGGTAATTAATTGTTGATCAATCAAAAGTTCTATGAAAGATCAGATTTATTGACATTTTGGGTTATGTAAGGATGCTAAGAATAGCTGAGGTCAACTAAGGAAAGTCCACTCAAGTTTTCAAATGGGCCTACTTAGTATATACTAAGTAAGAGGTCGGCATCCTGTGGCGCTCATGTCACAAGGTGGCATGTCAAGAGATTTCATGTGGCACATGAAGGGCAGCCAAAAATCGCGATTTTAACATTGTTGCTCTTTTGCTGGTGACATGTGCTCGTTCATTTTTTGATTAATCTGGAAAAAAAGTGGCGCGCTATGTCAAATAGGTTGCTGACCCCTGTACTAAGTGAATGGAAATGTGTAATAAAGTTTTATTTGAATCCACTGAAAAGTTTTAAAGATGTGGCTGATTACATTTAAGCATTCACATTAGTCAGCATATCCAAGAGAATTGCCACAATTGATATAGTTGGGATGTCATTAATCTGTTCTGGTCTATTGCCTATACGATGGTCTACTGATTTGCTATTGTCATAAAGTTTATGTTGGAACTGTTGAAAACAATAATACAGAGCAACAGTTTTAAAATTTATAGCAAGTAATGAAAATAGTTTCAGATAGTGGTGATACTGAAGATAACAGATTTGAATTCAGATGTGAGCATTTTTCTACAGGAGGTCACCATATTTCCACTTTTAACTATGGCATTATGACTTTTGATAGTTCTAATAATTGTATGTATATTTAATATGGCTAGTTTCAGTGTCCAGTAGCATATTTCATATTTTAAAGTACCAATTAAAATATAAGTCCACTTTCAAAAGAACACAAACCAAACAAGAAACTTCTGTTTCATTTTTTTTCAGTTAGCAATATCAGAATTATAACTTGTAAAATGCTAGCCTGCTGGTTTCAATTTCAAGTGCTGACTTGAAGATATTGCTAAGATGTTTCTTGATTATTTCAAATAAAATCATATCCAAATTATCTCCAAAGATACTGATATCTCTGAAAACTTTGATTCACTTTCCACTGACTGATGACTCGTGGTCTAGCTGAAATGAACTAGGCAACATTACAGATCAATTTTTAGCTCACCTGACCACCATGTAAATGACATGGTTTTGTCTTTATCTAAATTCCATATTGCATGAGCCAATGCATAAACCAAAGTAATCAATTGCAAAAGATGAAAGTGAGAAATGTACCTTTCCAAATATGGTACAAAGGAAATGATGGGGCAAGTACAGAATTTTCTACATATTTTAACATTTAACTGGCTTGTCACAGTTCATAAAGGATGGTTAAGCATTACATCAGCTAGAAGTAGGTTCTAGCTGATAATAGTGCAGGGAAAGTTGGAATATTAATGGAATCTTTTGTTGATGGTATATATAAGGTTTCAGACATCTTTCTTTTAGTGGGGGCCAATTTAGGGTATGTGTCATGTCAGAGATTATGTGTTATGGCACCTGTTATGTGCATACTTGACTATACATTGTCCAACCTCCTGGACATTAAAATGCTTTTCTTGGAGACCCCATTTTTGTCAGACTGTGTATCCTGTTGATTCTCAGTAACTAACCTGGGACCCTCAGATTTTAGCTCACCGGGCCACAATATAAATGACTGGTTTTGTGTTTGTCATGGAAATGTACAAAATCTGTATTCTGTTGAAACAAATAAGGCATTAACTCATGAGCTGAAATGCTGGCAAAATGAAAATGGCTGACAAAAATGAGTGATCTGATGTTTTATTTTTACAAAAATAGAAAATAGTGGTGAAAAAGATGGTGAAATGCAATGGACTTGGCTCACGTAAGTTATAGTACTGGCATGGTGTTGAAGCATCTAAAGCACAAAAGTAAATCCCGCCACTGAAACTGGTTAAGGAAAAGAATCTCATTCAGCAACCAATTAGCAGCTTTTAAAACTCCTGTACTTTCTTCAGTGCTTAAAGTAGAAACACAGAAGAGAACTATCTAACCTTGATGTGTCTGACCTAAGACATGATCATAGTGGAGGGGGGAGGTTTTAAAAATTCAAATGCTAAGCTAAGTCACATTCATGGTTTCCTTTTTTAATTCCTATTTCAATAAGTTGCAGTACGCTTTGTATGATGCATGTCAACTTTGTCAGGCCTTTTGACAAGCAATACTGCATTGCCTGACTTGTCTGATCTTCTTGTGCCATGTTGTCATTTTTTCTAATGTGTTTTGAGATGATTCTCAGTTGATACTGAGTGACCATCAGAAATCAGGAAAGTGAGTAGAAATTATCTTAATATATAATTAATTGATCTGAATATTTATGATGATTTAATGGAAAAGTTTGTTTCATGGAATTGATGTTATGGCTACAAATGACTAACAGTCTTTTTAAAAAAAAAAAAACAACCTGCCACTGACCAGCAAAATTGACAAATGTTAGACTGTATTTCATGTGCTACAGTGTACAGTGTATATTTATCAGTCTGTTTGATTAAAAATGTGTTGTTAGATGCCATGGTTGTGAACTTTAAATGGATAAATGAGGGGAGTGACCAGTAAAACTCAGACTGCACAGTTTCATTGATATAAGAATTAATAACTATGGTTTCTCAGAGAAGAAAGTTAAAAGTACATGTTTAGAGTAAAGAATGGGTAAGTACAAGTCTTATTTGCATATTTGGAATTGTTATACAGTTTTCTCATGACCAGCCAGCTTATAAACACATTTGACACATAGGAACTTTCATAGTTAACTGTTTTCACAAATCTTAACAGTTTCTATATCCCAGCCAAAAGGCAGAGATTGTCATGTTATGACACCCATTCATTTGTCTGTTCCCTGTTGTTTCCTCTCATTAACTATGGTTCTGCACTATCTCTAAATACTAAACTTTCTAAATAGCTTGCATTTGGGCTAAGGATGAAGCATGTACATTTTACGGTCAAGGGTCAATGTCATTTGTACTTTGGGTAATAAAGAAACCTTAGGATTGTTTTTGTCTAAAAGTCTAAGGCCACAGTCATGGGAAGCCTGAAAAAAAAAAATAATGGTATTTTTGTGCATAGTTTGTTAATTTCAAGATCTACACCATTGGGGTCATTGAAACCCATTGGTAAATAATCACTAGTCAACCATGCCCTGATGGTCACTACATAGCAGAATATTCAGTATGGGGTGGACATTAAAATGAAATGTCATGGTACTCTGCTTACATTGACCAGTGAGCTTAGCACAGAAACTGCAAGGAAAGCCATTTTGAATTAGAATGTATTATTTTACTCAGCAGAAATCATGCTGCTTATTGGAGGGTTGACAATCCCAACAGGTTTTAGTTTTTGGGCTAGTCTGGCTTAGCAATTTTAGAAATCAGAGATTCTAAAGATATAACTTAAAATTGAAGAAATGAAAATATTATAAATTAAATTTTTTAAACTAATTTTGAATATACCTTGTCTACATTTGCATGAAATAAATGATTTCATTTCCAGCACTGAATGAAAGTGAAGCTACATCTGATCTTGGTTGGAGTGCATCAAACCGATTTAGTTCATCTGCAACGACAGCTTCCCATTCTGAATCAGACATTGAATGGCCACATTCCAACACACCCCTTGAGAAGAGCAAATTAGTGCAGCATCTTATGCGGAGAAGTCCAGGAAGTGCTTCAAACCAGTAGGTTTTCCACAGCCATGCCAGAAAAGTTTTCATTTCCAGAATCTCTGGACCATTGAATGTTAATGTAATATCAGAGTAATGTAATATTTGGTGACAAAGGGCAGTGAGAAAACTGTATCATAAAGTTAAAGGGCATGGCATCAAATGGGAGGGTTTTAATGCCATGATGAATGGTACTGTACTACAAAGAGAAAACATTGGTAAAATGAAAAGTTGTAGTTATTGAAGTTTTTCCAGGGTAGCTTAACTCACAGTCTAAGATTATACCCTTGCCCCTAACTCTTGTTAATGTAATAAAGAATATTTAATGGTTAACAAAATACAGTAATGAATCTTTATTACCTTGATATATTCATCAAAGATCGTAAATCAGGTTTTGATTATGAACCCTTCAAGAACAAAATGTAGAAGTGGATACATGCTTTAGTGGTAGACCCTTTTTTGAAAAGACTAAGCGTTACGTGTCCAGGCTTGTACAAAAGTAACAAAGAAAAGAGTGAAGCCAACAAGCTTTGTAAATTTAACAAAATAATTTATTTCCCTGAAAAACAAGGTAAAAATATGAAAAAGGACTTATGGTTTATGAAACTAATCCAAAAATTAATCCAATAATTAAAATATAAGTCCCATCACTAAAAAGTTCTAAGTGAATCAAAGTTCGAATCCCGATGAAGTTCCAATATGGAAGGCGATGACATCTTCTATAATCTGCTTTGTGTTGTCATGTCAACAGTTCCTTGTTGAATCGCCAAGAATAATATTCTGGCTTTAGAATTCCGAATAATTTTCAGTAAATGTCTTTGTCCAAGAATTCTGATGAGCACAAGTATTTTCCAGGGTAAATAAATTATTAATTCTAAAAAATAGAAAAATTCAAATCAAACTGGCAACAACAGAAATACCTTTGAGCCCGAAGGTATGAATTAAAACTGACCAAAAATCACTATGAAGCGTCAGTTTTAACCCTAACTGAAACACAAAACGGATCACCTGATAGGTTCATGTGATCACTTCTTTTCAAGCGATGTAGAAACATCACACGCCAGCTATCATGTCTGCCATGGACAAATTCAATTCTACTGAACGAATCTTACTGTAAGATTCAATAATAAAAAAAATTTAACAAAAGAGTTGTTTACTACACAGCTGAAACTGGCTCTGAATCAAGGTCACCAAAAGATACAATGTATCTACGAATGCTTGTTTATCAGGTTTAACAGAACTGAACTGAATTTTCTGGAAAAATGTCAAATCCAGTGAATAAAGTTACCATTACAATAACATGTAATGAAATAAAATAAAAAAAGAATTTAAAACTAACACATAAGTAATTAAATTACATATGCGTAACACTAAGCACATGTTTATCTGAATTTTTTTATGCAGTTTTGAATTTTTTGAGCCAGTATCAATTTTGACTTAAGGAGTTTTGGCTCAAAGCAGCACTTTAGCAGTTGTTGTTTTCTGCCATACATTTTTTTCAGATGCATAATTTTGTTACCATAGTTCTAATTCTTTCTCAGAATGTGATATTGCGACAGAGTTCTATTCTAGATTTCTAGTTCATCTTGCATTATTACATGAAAATATTAATTACATCTCTTATTACAGCCTGTGCTGCAGTTAGAACAAAGGGCAAATAGCACATTTAAACCACATTGGAACACCTTGCAAATTTACATATCATCATAACAAGATAACAAAAAAATCAGTTTATAAATAATTTATTGTTAATATTTAAAAATGTCATAACAAAATTATTGATTTCATTACAAATTGATTTAATTTTTGCTCCAGTAAGACTATGAACTAGCTACTCACCACAGTTTGTTCTGTAATAACAGACCCATTTGTGACCTTACAGATCTCCTTTCAGAATGCATAGCAATAGTAAATATGATTGTTAATTAACTGCTTTACTGGTGATTGGAATCTTTATCTTATTCTGATGTCATCGGTTATGAAGCATTTAAAGTCTTTAAATGACAATATGGCAAATTCTGGTCTTAGCTATTGCAAACAGTCATACAGAAATTTGTTAGCTTTCATGGATTTTATGAATCTTTTTTGTTTGGCAACTGTTTTGTTAACGTGGTTGGCATGATTCTTACTCAGCATGAGTTGGACAGCCATTTGACACTTCTTCCATTTCAGAGAAATGGTAGGCAATGAAGAGATGGAAGATGTATTTCCAGTTGACTACACCTTATTAACTGACAAAAGATTGGAATGAAATTTAACATTCCATATGGAATGAAGTGAAAAAGTTTGAGGGGCATTATGAAAACAAAGGGACTCTGTGAAAAGTAGAGGGGCATTTGGAAAGAAAGGCATGGCAGAGTGCCCCGATTGTGAATCTTAACCAACTTTCTGTCTGCAAATGTATTTACTGGTATAATTGTAATATAGCTGAGAATTCTTTGATCCCTTCATACTTTTAAAATTTCTGAAATCATTTCTTGCTCCATTGTTGCAGAGTATAGTTTATTTGGGAAAATAGATTCATTGGCAAGTGCAGTATTAAATCCATGCTAATTTTAGAAGAGAAAACAATCTAATCTACATAATAAGCTTCATGATGTTGCTGCTTATGCTTGCAGAGGGAGTACATACATGCTGTATTCACCATGCAAAGTACCTGTTGCGATAACTAGGGCTGCAATGATACACCTTTCAGCCATATTGTGATATTTCATGTTGTATCACAATAATATTGAAATATTTTAAAACATTTACATAAATTGATAACACTTGTACAAATTATAGTATAATGATTTGTGTTAATTAAAAAAATGTGCTGGAAAAGAAGCTACAAGTGTCTTCAAGAAATGCAGTGAAATTTGACAACCGTAACAAACAAGTAACTTGTATGTATATATTTTATATATATTTCTTATGAATCTTTGATCTTGCCGATGCCTTTAATGAAGAATTGCTGTCAAAGAAAGCTGTGTATTTAATGTTAAAACAAAGAATTTAGGAATTGCCATCAAGGAAAGCAGTGCCATTAAAGTTAAAACAAGGAAATTAATATCCCTTTTCATTTATTTGATCCGTTTTTAAAAAAAATACATTCCAAAGTTAACTGATTTAAAATAGTGTCCATAGAAAGTCATGATATATAAATACTTGTTGACTTGTGCTTGGTTATACCACAGTAAATTGAATTTTGTAGTTTACATTCTCTACAATTGTCACTGTTGCCTGCATTTTAAAACTTACTGAGAGTTTTGATCTTCTGTTTCATACTGTATAAATATGAGCAGAATATCACAGTATTCTAAAATTGTATCATGATAATACTGCAGCATATATTGTGATATATCATTTGTAGCCTTAGCTATAACTACTGCCATTAAAATAAATTGAAATGAAACTACACTGACAATATTTCTGAATCATTAAAAGGATATGTAAGTATAGGTTTTTCTGTTTTATATAGCATTGTCATACAGGTTAGAGAATTTTAATTGTAATTACCACCATCTTGACCATGCACACATCACCAAAAAATGATGTTATAGAGTTTGTGGTATAGATATCCTTGATGTAGCAAATGCACCTGCATGACGACCTAGTAATTAATTCTCATCTATATAAAGTCATTCCATTCTATTTCATGTATATTTGTAATCCTTTATAATTGTTTCCATATACCTTGATTTCTGTCTTAGGAATCTGGAATGACATATGACACAGAATTTTCTACTTGAATATGAAGTATTGCTTAAAGCCAATGTTAAATGCAAATACAGTGTGATCCTGCTATAACATGGTGGTTGGGGTCCATAGAACCCGAACTGTGTTATAACCGATCAAGTCAGTTAGCTGAAGCAAATGATGCATGTACTGAAAAAATGGGGATGAGGGTAATAAAAGTAGGTGAAAAAATACGTGCTTTTGATTAAATGAAGACAAACGAGTCTGAAATACACTTGTATATTGACAACTTACATTTGTGTAGTACAATCCATAATCTGTTAAGTACTGTACATGTACATTAAAAATCCTTGAATTTGAATTTGAGAATAGAATAGATCACATGTTATAAATTTCATGTATTAGTCAAATCTCGTTAGAAAACACAACACATGAAATAAACAGCTGTTCTTGTTTGACCTTTATCTGAATGTCACTAAACAATTCACTACTATACTGTTGCCAGTAACATGTGGCCTTAGTTGTTTATTTGCCACATGTACTTAATTGGCCTAGATTTTGGTCAGCTGGAGACAGCTATCATCATGCCGAGGCTACCCAGGGGATGAGGCTATTCATAGGAAAATGAAAATGTGAACAAATTAAAAAGTTTAACAAACATCTTTGCAAGCTACCATGTCTTCAGTTAACTTGATGGCCAGATATCTATGGTTTCAAAAGATTGGGAATTTAGCTTGTGTTTTATGTTGCCGTTGGTAGCGATCATAAGCATAACTAATTTCCTGCAAAATGGAAACATCATCGCACAATAAACTTGGGAAAATGCAACAATCCATCAGATTCCTTTGCTTTTATTGAAGATTATAGTCGGCTTTCTTTGATGAAGAGTGCATGTGTTATTGAAGTCACTGCTAAAGGACGGCTTTGGAGGACGAAACAAATGCCTGTTCCTTATTGCAGTAACAACATAAAAATAATTGTTGATTTTCATCAAAACTATTTTTCTGGGCACATTTATAAAAAAAAAAAAGGAATTAGCCATCGTTTGGTCGATTGTAGTAGTTACTGTTCCTGCTTTCTTAGGTTGGTCGATTGTAGCTAGTCCCAATATCATGACTATTGGATAGACCAACAAGTAGATTTCCACTTTCTTTTTTGTTGATGTTTCTGGTAGCGGAGTGATGCTGCCTTCTATGCATGTTTCAGAAATTTAAAGAAATGTTGAAAGACGATGGATATACAGGTGTTCTGTTCTGACAGGAATTACTTCAGAAAAGTGAGTGTTCTGAAGGGTTTAATTTGGTGAGTGGAAAGAAGAGGAATTTTACTGACCATCCACATAATAAAGGTCGGTCTAAATATTTATATTAATTACTAATGAGCGGTCAATAGTCCAACACTATTTCACTGAAAGATCCATCATGAAATAGTGCCTGTTCCAGTTGATCTCCAGTACCAGAAGTGTCAACAGAAAAAAAAATGTGCAGAGATCTTGCAGCATACTGTACTAAGGCCAGATGTCAGCATAATTGGATTATGATATAACAATGCACTGTTAAGATATTTTGTCAATATGAACAAAGAAATTGTTTATTTAACATTAGATAGATTCCAGTGCATTTTATATCAAGTTTGCGGCTTACTTTCATAGTGCCTCAGAATTTCTCCACTCCAAACCCAAGATACAGATTTAAACAGCCAGCAATGTAGACAAAAACGAATCTGCAGATAGTATATTTTGTCAGCAGTAAGGACAAAATAAAAATCGCCATTTGCAACATTGGCAAAGCCCAGTGCAGTCCCTGAATTAGTGTTATTTTTCATACCATGGAGAAAAAGAACAATTTGACAGGTGGCGAGCATCTAAAATGATTGATAAAGATTATGAAAAGCTTGGACAATTCATGTTAGTCAAAGAGTTCAAGAATTGCATCATAGTGACATCAAGACTTACCTTGATGAGCACCAATTAGACACTTTGGAAAATGCTGCTCATACAGCTGACGACTATTCTTTGACTCACAAAGTTTCATTTGTCAATAAGTTTTCCACTCAGTAGGTTCTTATTTAGAAACTAACCCAGTTTCATAGGAGTACTTACAAGTTTAAATACGGCACAACTTATAGGAATCAAAATTGATAAGACTGATCAGAAATCTTTGTCTATTCATATATGCAGTTATTGCATTAAAATAGGAATGTTGTTTCTGATTGCTTTAAGTTAAAACATACGAAACAGAATAAAGACAGAGTTGTTCCAAATGCTCATTTCTCAGAGGTCATGGTTTTAGTCATGTATTGGAAACAAGGCATTTGTTGGGTCCAACAAACTCCAGTCTGATTTCATTATGGAGAATTATGAACCATTCATGTCGAAAGGTTCGATATCACTTATTGGTGATTCGGCCAATCCTATCCAAATTAAAGTATTATGGAACATGTGAGCTTCTCAGTCTTTTATTATCAGTTACTTTTCCTTTGCCTGAGAAGTCTTCTTCTTCTGAAAGTGTTCTTGTTTAAGGAGTAGAGTGCTGCTTTATTCAAATTCCACTCCATAATGTTAATTTAATGTCAGACTTAGTTTCAGGACCAGCTTCTATCAGCACTGTCAGTCCTTTGCTTATTGAGGGTGTTCATTTACTGCTAGGCAGCGACTTAGCTGGAGATAGGGTTGTGGTGAATCAGCTTGTAACTGACAAGCCTTATTTGGATCCAAAAGTTGATCCTATTGGGAATAAAATTTCTGATTTATACATTGCTTGTGCATTTACAAGAGCTATGGCGAAGGAGCTCTTGAGAATGAAGTTGATCGGGAAGTTATTCCTTTAGCTGACACATTTATTGGTTAGGCTTTTTGATGAGGTCGCTTTTGCTCCAAGTATTGATCAATTAAAAGGTATTGATCACAGTGATCCTCATTTTACCACTCATATTCTCATTTCTAATCAGGGTGACAAATGACAATCACTCATCATCAAACAGGAAAAAGATCCTGAGATCTGTTTGTTTCAGTGGGCTATTAGCGAAACTGAAGCAGCAGAGGTACCAACTTGCTATTTTGTGAAAGATGGTGTCCTTATGAGAAAGTGGAGAGCACATGAAGTACCTCTTGGTGACGAATGGTCGTGAGCTATCAAATTATTGTTCCTAAGTCTATAGACAGGAAATTCTTAGTTTTGGCAATTAAACTTCCTTGTACAGACCTGCCAACCCTCATGATTTTGGCATGAATTTCATGACTCTCGATAGCGATTCACGCTGCATGCAGAAAAGTAATGAATTCCCAAATTCTCAATCGGCTTAAATCAAGAATAAAATAAATTTTATTCTGTTAAGTGCTAGTCAAAATAGCAGCAGTGGTCACTGATGCCCATAATGGTCCTGTATTGCTAGTTAGTAGAACTATATCCAGTGTTACAGTATGCCCTGTAGCAAGCATTGTAAAGTATATAATATATATTTGGAACAGAAGTTTTGCAAATACTCTGAAGAAAACCGGGGCCCAACTGATTCTTTTTTATAAATGGCACTTGTACATACTCGTAGCAGCTGTAACTTTTTTTAAAAATAATCACTACATGAAGACAGATTTCTTGAGTGTTGGAATTTTATAGATATTGAAAGATTTGCATGTATCGTAATTTGCTTGAGTTCATAGTTTTCCACACATGCGCCAACACCATTAATGGGTCACCGTTCGATGTTTCATCTTCTGGATTAATACCATTTCATAATTAAGCTACACTGCAGTTAAAATGTTTCACCTTCAAGGAAAAAGATTTGTATTTGACAAAAAATTGAAGTGTAGATTGGAGTATACCAAAATTTGGCCTAGCATTCAGCCATCAAACATCGATGTGCACAAGGGCTGGTATTGTTGCTTACAATTTACCTGTCATACATGTACCACGTAGTAATATTATTATATAGTACATGTATGACAGGTAAATTGTAAGCAGTGATACGAGCCCATGTGGACTAGCATTAGAACAATGTGAAAAAGCACACTACTATAGCACCCCCAGCAGATATCAGTTTTGGAGTACTTTAAGCCACCTACTCAAGTCCTGCATGCTACCAATGCTGAAGCATTATTTGTAAGCTTTCTTGTTCAACATAACCTGCCTTTCTCAGTTGGAGATCAGCAACAGTGACGGTGAAAGATTATTTCCTATTCTGAGGAAAATAAGAAAAACTTCAGTGCCTCCTTTGATGCTGAAAATTTGCAACAATTTTAGTCACCAAGATTAACCAGCTTGAAAGAAGCCTGTGCTGTTTTGAAAACAATTTTACCATGACCTAATTGAGGAAGTTCAAGTATGCCACAGCATCATATCATGACAAATAGCATGAAGTTTGTGGATATCTGTAAATTTAGCTGCAAATAAATTTGTATATGTAATCAATGTAATAATATGTTTTAGTTTTATTTTGGGATTTTCATATCATGCAGTACTGACCATCAAAGTGGGTGGAGCTATGTCATGATATAATTTTTCACTAATTGTGTTCAAAATTTTTTTCTCACTTTTTACTAATTATGAGTCTGGAAGGTTGGCAGCTCTGCTTTATGATCTTATGATGTGTTACATATCACAAGATTTTACATCATTTTTATTGACCAAAAATTAGCAGTGATGTTCCAAATACTGTAGATCTTGTTTTACTTGTAAAATAACTGTTTTACTCCTTTTCAACGAGTTTTTTTTACATGCCATCCTTGGACCATTTATGTTGTTGGTAGAGAAACTTCTTTTAGTAGAGGATTCACAGATTCATCTGTGTATGTTTCTGATTGTGAAGTAACAAGAAATAATTTGAGTCTACTCACTCAAAAATGAAACAAAGGCTGGACAAAGTTATAAATGAAACTTTTCAGCCTGTTTATAAAGTTCTGTCTTTCTTGCCCATACTTGATGCTCTTCAGGCTGTATATTATGGTCCTTATCATGTTAAAAAGAAAAGTGATTTAAATTATATCATTAACACTCCTTTGTGGAGAATAACAGAAACAACTCTTCCATGTAAGTATGTTAAAAGAGTATGTTGATAGTGATAGCACTTTTAATCATTCAGTCCATGTAGGTATGCAGGTATGCCTGTCCCACACAGTGAAGATTTAAATGATGGTGTGCAACTGGACTGTAGTGACTTTGGTTCAGATAGTCTTCAAAATTCAGAAATATTAGAGAATTTGGACCAGAAACTTTCACATCTGCAATCAAAGAAAAGAATGAATTAAAGCAGCTAATATGTGAATATGAGTACTTGTTTCCAGATGTTCCAACCTGTACAAACAAGATGTTGATGTTGAAATTGTAGATTCCACACATGTAAAACACCATCCTTACAGGATGAATCCTCTCAATTAAGAATGCTTGAAAAAGGAAATTGAATATTTGTTGGAGAATGATTTTATTGAACCAAGCAAAAGTAACTAGAGTTCACTATGTGTTCTAGTGCTGAAACCAGATAATACTTTCCGTATGAGCACTGACTACAGAAAAGTGAACACTGTCACCAAAACAGATTCATATCCAATACCAAGGATTGATGACTGTTGACAGCATTGGAAATACAAAATATGTCATTAAGTTCGACCTGTTAACAGGTTTCTGGCAGATACCACTTACAGATAGAGCAAAAGAAATTTCAGCCTTTGCAACTCCAGATGGACTCTATCAATGTAAAATACTGCCATTTAGTACGAAAAATTCTCCCTCAGTATTTCAATATTTGATGAACATGGTAACATGTGGTATGGATGGCTATGATGCGTACATTGACGATGTCATTATATACAGTGACATATGGAAAGATCACTTGGAGACTATCAGGAAATTCTTCAAGTAAAAGTTAGTTTTGTGGAGCTTATGATACATTTTTATGATATATTGTGGGACATGGTCAAGTTAAGCATGTAGAAGTTAAGGTTAAAGCTATCTCTGAATTCCCTGTGCCTTTCGGGCCATACTTAAAATTGCACCAGTTCTTCCAGCTCCAGATTTTAACCAGTCATTTAAGATGTCTGTTGATGCAAGCGATGTAGGAGTTGATGGTGTATTAATTCAAGAAGTCAAAAATGATGTGGATCATCCAGTGTTATATTTCTTTAAAAAAAGCATCAGAAAAATTTATCCCACAATTGAGAAGGAGCGTTTGGCTTTAATTTTGGATTTATGACACTTTGAAGTGTAGATTCTGCACCTTTGATTGTTGTATACAGTGATCACAACCCCCTTACTATCATGAACAAAATGAAAAATAAAATCAGATTATTGAGGTGGAGTTTGATGTTGCAAGAATACAAACATTGACATCCAACACATCAAGGGGAAAGACAAGCTGATCAAAGATAGCACTTTCATGTGTATAGAAGTTATGTATTACATTAATTTATATATATTTTTATGTTATTCATAAAACATCTTCCTGCATAATTTTATTATTATTATCATTTTGTATGTTTGATTGATATGGAAAAAGAAAGATTTATTGCAAAAATCTTTCTTTTATTTAAGAAAGGAGGTGTTATGTATATCTGTATTCTTGTAACTCTTGTTACGTGATGGTGTCTATATTATGTGTTGTTTTTATTCATGACTATAAATTGAAATGATCATCTATAGTCAAAATACTAGATAATTTTTGTACATGGGTATAAAATTATATTTTAAGATATTAAGAGTTTAGATTGTGTAGGATCTATAAATAGTTGTTGAATTAAGTGTTTATGACGTTATTATTAAGATCTGTTTACTTGTTTGGGGTTATTTCCCATTAGGGTCAGGTGGATTCTTAGAAGAATTAAGTTATTTCCCATTGGATGGGTTAAGTCACATGAATAGGTATTTTGAAAGATTGAGTAGTAAGATCTGTCACATGGAGTATATTGCAGCGTATAGTTTTAATAGACTTGAAGTTATATATTAGGAGAAACTGAGCAATCAGATTCATTCCTATTTTGAATTAATTCCTATTTCAGATTCTTATTTCATTTGATGAAATTGATCTGTAGACGTGTTTGATGTTGTGTTTAGAGAACTTGAGAGATGTTAGTTAGGATTATTCATTGAAATTACAAAGTGCTCAGTGGAAAAGAACTTTATTCTGGGACTATTTTGACTTGTTCAAAGGAATTCTGGACAATGCCATTGTGATACCTACATTCGAGGATCTGAATTTCATTCGGAGCATTTGATAATTTTGAACTTAAGTAGAACATTTTTAGGATAATTCAGAGTTGCCTACCCTTACGAATTTGGTGTAAGTGTTACAATTTTCAGGAGTAACTTACACCATTACAATTTTCCCTCTTTCCCTTATGACTATCAGTAAAACTCATAAAGTCGATTCCAGAATAAATCGTTTTTGTTTGGGTCTGATATTAGTGTAACCAAATAAGGCAATAAAGAAAGAAAAATGTATTCATGAAACCGACTCTGATGATGAGCCACCAAAATGATTAAACTAAATTAATGGACACAGAAGTTCAAATGAGAATACATACAGCTTTTCCCAGTGATCCTGAGATCGGCAAAAGGAGAAACCTTTGCCTTGTATGATACCTGTAATCAGCATTTCATTGTTGCACATACAGGGAATGACAATTTTAAAACAAATTTTTCCATGGAGAAACACAAGGATTTAGCTGCCTTGCAAAGTTTATGAAAGAAATTTTCGTCATTTCTTGAGCCCAAAAAGGAATTGTGGACTTAGATGTTGCCATTATGAATGCAGAAACTCTTTTTTGCAAATTTATTATGGAGCATAATTTGTTGGACTGCAAGAAGTGGTTAAATGTTTACAGTTGAACTGAAAACTTGTATAGCCAAAAGAATGCAGTATTGATGAAAGAGTAGACATCTTATCAATGGATAAAGTTTGTCTATTATTTAGTATTTTTAATGATCTTACTTTTTTGCCTCACCTTTTGTTGGAAGGGTTAGGTGACTAGACTATTTTGGATTCACTTACTAATACTGCAAGTTCCTCTTACATTTTCATTTTATAACTTTGATAATTAAATTATTTCTTAAGTTTTACAAAGCTTATGGATTCATTTCTCACTTCTTCCTTGGCTGACCCAGGGAAGACGTCACTTCTCCATAAAATTCAAGTCTGTGTTGACCCCTTGAGAGATAGAAGATTGGGTATGGTTCATAATGGATAGAAATCTGTCAATAAATATTACTAGCTGGAACACTGGGCCCCATGAGAATGAGGGTCACAGTGTCCTATAAATTTCTTTTTTACAGGAGTATATTTTTTTATACAGAGATTAATGTCCCTCACTATACATTTTGTCCTTGGCATTGTATTTCCTTAGAACTTGGTCCTAAGCTTTGTATTTCCTTAGAACTTGGTCAGCTTGCATACTAATTATGTTATCTAGAACTGCTTCCACTGAAATGAGGGAGATAATGAAAGTAATGCTTGCAAATGTTTTGCACAATTTTAACCTGTATTGTTGATTTCTTGAACAGACTCTGGCCCAAGTTTATCTGGCTTTTATGACACAAACATTTTGCAACTGGTTGAAGGCATCATGGAGCTCAAATTATCATTTTCTCCCATAATTTAGTATTTTAATTCAAATTGTGCTGCTTGGTGTTCTTGTATTTTACATGTCAGTTTCATTATGTACACTGGCCCTCAAAATTCGCAATAAAATCCATGACACCGAGGCTAAATGCAAAAATTTTTGTGTTACTGTCATCAATTCATTTTTTTCCTATCATATGTTAGAATTTTTATTATGAGTTAAAGTGTAAGAATTTTCTTGCATTCATGGGACAGCTCCATATAAAAAGTAATACTCCTATTTTATTCTGAATTCCCATGAAGTTAACATCTAATTCCATTTAAACATAAGAGCATGATCACACTTTGAGAAGTAATAACTATTTAACTGAGCTGATGGACACATTTTACCATTTTACTTTCAGAAGGCATGTATTCAGCCCAACAGAGGACAAACAAAAGTTTGTTTATACAACTGAAACCAGCCATGGACCCATAACATCTATAATTCAGCAATCGGTCACTTCACAGACTCAGAAGGTGCAGCAACAACAGCCTAAACAGCAACTAAACCAGCAACCACAGCAGCAGCCTCAACAGCTGATTCCACAGCCTACCTCAAGTAACAACTGTTATATAATCATCAGTAACAATTGTCAGGCTTCACAGGTTGTTACTCAGGGTTTGCAAAGTGGCCAGCAAGTGGCAGTGAATAAGCCAGGAGTTGTGAAAAGTGGGCAAAAAATAATTGCATTTGGACACAATCCAACAACACATATTCAAAATGTGCAGAATGTGGCAAACATTCCTATCAAGCCAAGACAGACTCTGAATCAGGCAGCTGTACAGATTGTAGATAGCAATGCGCAAAACACACAACCAGTGCAGATTCTCAACTCAAAATTTCCCACTGTAGATGTTTCTCAGAACCTGCAAGGACATTCAAATAATGTAGCTAGCCCATCTGCTGGTTCTCCTGTACTCACACAGATACTACAGCAGGCCAAACCTCCAACAGCGAACATTGTAATAGTTACCACAGGGGGGCAAGGACATAATTCAACAACTTTTTTAAACAACTCTCAGTATTCTACATCATCTTTCTCACGAGGGAGAGGTGGAGGAAAAGGAAGGGGTCATGGCAGAGGAAGAGGGACTTCATCCCGAGCAGGAAAAGTTCAGATACCTAAAGTTGTAACAATTACACATACTGGGGCCCCACAGCAGCAAATGGGAGGGCAAATAACTTCAGGGATTTCTCAGGCGTTCAAGGCGATTGGTTCAGAGGGTTCCTCTACCACAGCAACCTCATTGAGTAGGACTCCCCCACCAAATATTTTACATCGGTCCTCTAGTTCTTCTACAGGTATGCCTGCATCAGCAGCTACAAGCCAGAAGGGTTACAATATTGCACAGATTGCAAGCCCACAAACAGTGAAGGTAGCTGGGGGTGGGGAACTTCAGGAGGACATGATTTATCTAATCAAGGATTCATCGGGTGACCAGATTCGGATGGTGTGGAAGAATGGGCAGTTCCTTCCACTGGATGAAGAAACAAGTATGTAATGTTAGTTCAGAGCTGTAGATATATACATTAGTGTATATATTTTATTACTGTGATTTTCATGTTTGCCATCAGTGAACACATTGTGATGCACTTTAGCATTATGACAGTGCTGAACCTAGGATCACCAGGGCAGGGGACACTGTCTCCCATCCACATAATTTGGGGGATACAACATTTTAAAGGGGCAAAGAAAAAGATTACTTTTAATGCGTTAGAATTTCAATTTTGTTTATTCTTATATGCACTGACAATTTTTTACCTTAACTCTTTGGTCTGCACTTTACTATCATCTTTTCCTTGGGTGCTTACATTATTGTAATAAATGTTTTACCAGGTGTTTATTTAATTCTTGAAACATTAACATTTTCTAATATCTGGTTCATTGGAAATGATCTGTGCTATGGAATAGAAAGTCCAATCTATGCTCGCAACCTTTATGATCAAAGTTTTTTATTAATGATCAGGTTGACAGAATTTGTAAGAAGCCACCAAGGATAAATTCTTTCCATCCCTCATAGTCATGACTACAGTAATGGGATTTACAAGTCAACCAGTAAAAGGTTGCAGGGATGTCCCTAGAACACAAGCCACTGGGCAGGAGTCCTACTGAATTTACAACCACTGAAAACCACACTTCTCCCAAACTAAAGTAGAAAAGAGGCAAAAGTAGGGCAATCGTTTTTGCCAGCATTTCCATGTGACCCTCTCATCTCAAATGACATACTTTCATGCCACCACTTATCACAGATCCCAGTAGGGGGAAGGCTTCAATTTTTCATTGCCAAGTGGGGAAGATTTACCATAATGACATTTGGATCTGACAAGTGGTTTCCAGGGGAGTCTGTATCACGTTTAGTGCACCTTCTTTTCCCAGGGTTCATTCAGCTATAATTGCAGTACTTATCAATTGGTTGTGAACCTAAGTACATTCACTTAACTGTTATGCTCTTTGGTTCTTGATGGAATGCAACAACAGATGTTAAATGCTGGTTATATTTTGGAGCGAGACATGATTTCACTTGTTACCCTCCATTTCCTTCTGTCTCTTTCAACAAGGACATCTCCAACCTCATACCATCTCAAGATTTCGGTCAAACAGGTCTGGAACACAACATTCACGTAAACAGAGCATTTAGAGGAACGAGAATTGAATTAGTACAATGGTAGATTCATTGCCTATATGGAACAATCCATCTGCTAGAGGATTCCTTCACTTCCTGGGTTTTCTTCAATGAAGGAGCAGATGTCTTAGTCCTGGATTGCCTTCTTGGGCTCCCATTACAATGATTCTGTGGTCTAAATGGAGGCCAAATCTTTTACCAAAGGACCAACTTTCACAATCAGTACATTATGAGGTTGCATCTCAAAGGCAGGGAAACCTAAATGGACTCACATTGGGGATACTTCTGCAAGTACAACCTCCAGCAATTATAATCGGTATGATGTGAGCATAGAGGACTTAGGGGAGCAAGTCTCCTATTATTTCAGGATGCCAGAGGAGTGTGGCCCCAGCAGGAGCATTATGTACATATCAGTATTCTCAAGATAAAAACCATTTTGAAAGCTTTTTGTTGGTGGCTAACAAACCTTCAAGGGAATGGAGTTCTCATTCTGGCCAGCAACTCCACTGTGGTGACTTGTTTTAAACAGCAAGATGAAACCAAGTCCCTAGAATTTTGTATTTTTGTTTGAGAGTTTCTAAAGTGGTGTCCTCAACGATAATCCAAGTTGAAGTTTGACATGGAGTTTGTTTAGGTTATCTAGAAGCTGTATCACATATATTAGGAACTGGAGGTGGTCTCTCCAGAGTAAGGAGATGTATCTCCTTCTACCTTTTACCTATTCTCTTAAGGTATTATGATTGGGTAACCTTTTTCAAAGAAGAAATTAATTTTTTCTACCCATAATACCAATATGTGCTCCCAGCCTCCCTGCAGTTACATTGATGTTAAGAGCATGCCTTCTGCTCCAGTAGAAACTGATGATTTCTCTGGATTTGGCTTCAATCCCAGTATCAAGGGGAGATCACTCTGACTGCCAGCGAGATGGGCAGTGAACTTTTAGTTTTTTAGTTAAAAAGTTTTAATTTGGGAGTAATGGATTTGCAAGGTGGTAGTAGTTCTTCCTAAGGTATTATGATTGGATCAGTATTATCCTGAAGTTTAATTGGTCCAAATTGAAAATTATGCCATTTTTATGTCCAGCACAGCTGACATGATGGCCGTCTTAAAAATCTTGTTCTTGTTACTCCTGCTTGATCATATTGGCATGGGGTTTCACCAAAAGACATTTTGTGACTTGTAGATAGTTCTATATGAAGATGATGCCAATGTAACATCCAGCATGGCTGTAATGCTGGCCATCTTGAAAATCTTGTTAACATTATGCCTCCTGTGTGGATGGTCATATTGACATTGGATTCTAATTACAAGACTTCATACGACTTGTATATGGTCCTAAATGAAATTGGCACTGATTCGACAGCATAGCATCAGTGGTGGTCATATTACAAATTTTGTTTTTATTACTGCTTTGAAAGGATATTTGTATCGACTTATGGTTTTAACTAAAAGACTTATTACTAAATGAAAAGGGTATGGCTTTCATAGTGACCATATAGAAAATATTTTTATTGCTACTCCTCCTCAAGAGGTTGTCTTGTCAATATCAGGTTTTCAATAAATGACTTTTTATGACCCAAGATGATTTTAAATGAAAAGGGTGCAGCTCTGAAATTCAGCATGTCTGCCATGGTGATCATATTGAAAATCTTATTTTCATTGTACTTCTTCTCAAAAGATGGTCCTACAGACATTGTCTTTCCAATAAAAGACTTCTTATGGCTCACAGGATGGTGCGGAATGAAAATGGTGACAGTCTGACACCCAACATGTCTGCCATGGCTTCCATAATTATGGCTGTTCAACAAGATTCATAATTGGATGCCATTTGGTAAGGGAATTGCATATTACATGTGGATATGCCTTTAAAGATTTTGTCTTTTAAGGTCCAAGCTTGATGGTAGTATTGTCTTTTATCCATCTGCAACAAATCCTTGTGACCTGCATAGCTCAGGAACCATCCAACCTGTTCTGATTCAGATTGGTGTATACATTATTTTAAGACCCTGATGTGCCTTTGGTGAGTTTTGAATAGAAATATGACCCTTGAGAATTAACTTAAGAACTTTACATGTAATGTTACTGATAGCCATCATAGCTCAAGAACCACTCAAAATATTTTGATGCAATTTGGTATGTACATTGTTTCAGATACATTCTTGTGCTTCTTATGAGTTTAGTTTTGTTTTTAAGATTTGTGGCCCCCCCCCCCCCGATTGCTTGTCCTCCAGACTTTGGTGTTACTCATGATTTAATTCATTAACCCCTGGAGATTTTGGTCGTTTTTGTCTGAAATGTGAGTAGGAAACACATTTTGGGGGCTATTTCTGAATACATCCTAATACATCGACCTCCAAGAGATATCCAGTGAACCTAATGCCTAGTTGTATTAGAAACATCCTTTTTCTTGGCTAGTTCACCCGCGCATGAGCAGAAGCGTAAAAGTTGGAGTACTTTTTTTTTTTTTTCTTAACAGACCCATCATTTTCGTAATCAGACCACTCTCTATTCCAAATGCCCATCTTATCCTCCTTTTTAAAATGGTTCGCCTGTCTGTGTGCAGTTCAGACTGGTCTGCCTTAGATCTGAGGCCAAAAAGTCTAAAATCCGGACACAAAATTGGATTCCAACCTTAGGTGAATTTTGGGTGGAAAAAACTCAGGCCCAAAATATTATGTTTTTCCCTCTGTATTTTGTAGTGCAACTAGAACGTCCAGATTATTTGGTATCATTGTAGAGCTACATCTACCTTTTTATAATACCACCCACTTTAGTGTATCATACATGACCTTGACACTACAGAGCTTGGAAGTAGGCTACTACCTCCTGCCGCATAAATGTGGCACCAGGTGTTAATGAGTTAAAAGAGTTGTGGCCCCTGATGGCAAGTCTTCCAAACTTTGCTTTCTTTGGCATAATTCTTCAAAGGAATATTGCATTTTAGCGAAAGTCAATATGCACCTTTATATCAAGTTTGATTTCCAGCATTCCACATTGTCATTTTGAAGGATTATGGCCCCAGAATGCCTATCTTCTCCAAACTCTGATTTTCCTGCAGAATTTTTTAAATTTAAATGCCCTCTAAACAAATTGCAGAGAGCAGGGACCATTGCAAAGCACCTATCACTTCTAGCGGGGGGGACAAATAAATGTAACCCAGCGACTGCGATTTTCTTGTCTTGGTGCAAACACCAGCATAGATTATTTTTCTCACCCAGTTTTTTAGAACTAAATTAAAATAACCCTGCACCCTCGTAATTTAGTTAGCAAATTCAAAGCACAGTATTCATTAGGTACTATTATTGCTTCTCACTCTATATAAAGTTGATCAGGTTTTATATTATTTTATGAAAATCTGAATAATTATCTAAGTAGAATATACCTATATATGCCACTCTTAGAAAAGGAAAGAAAAATCAAGAAAAAAGTTATAATTGTTATGTGTTGGAAGTATTACACAATGAGCAACTTGAGCCATGAGCTTCTTTTTGTTCCAAATACATGTGCTGCGCATTAAGATGAATATGTTAATGAGGGCAAAGAGGTGACCTGTTAAGCCTAAGTACACACATTTTCATGCATGCACTTATTATTCATGTATGCATATTTTCATGCATGCACTTATTTTCCACATATGCATATTTTCATGCATGCACTTATTTTCCACATATGTATATTCATGCATGCACATATTTTCCATGTATGCATATTTTCATATATGCACTTGTTTTCCACATGCATATATTTTCATGCATGGACTTATTTTCTATCGATACATATTCCCATATATGTATATATTTTCCATATATTCATGCATGCACTTATTTTCCATATATATATATATATATATATATATATATATATATATATATATATATATATATATATATTATATGCTTATTTTTTTTCTCCTTTAACTTTACATTGTCAGATTTGTGCAGTATTTTATGATATTGCACTCACATGCACTTCATAATGCATTCACATGTGGCCATAGTGTACTAGGATCTACTTTGTAAACAAATCATGTACACTAACATAGTAGACGCTTTATGTTTTGGTTGATTAAATTTGTTTCTGAATGAACTAAAGCAGATGTTTCGTGGACTGCCACGTACCAGATGTTTTACCAAATTCCGCGTTAACTTTTTTGATACAATGTTTTGGATTTAGGCTAGCTGTAGATGCCAGACAGGGCCCTTACAAATAACATGCAAGTGACAAGGCATAAACTGTCTTCTTTAGCTGGTAATAAGAATGGCAAAAAATATACTTACAGGTTTAAATCCTGAATTTCCTCAGAATGTACTTTCTTAATTCTGCAGATCTGAATTACATGTGCCATGTTATGGGTTCTCAAGCTTGATTACACATTTCAAAATTGTACTGTAATTTTGACTATATTCCAGGTGCAATTACATCCTCCATACTGCACTCAAAATGAAATAAACATTATATTCCACAGCGTCTTTTTGATAATTACAATTGAAAGACTTCATATTTTTCCCACATTATGATTTCAAACATTCATTGACAGAACAGAAACACACTCGAAGATGTCAACACACTGCTAAAATCCGATGTACTTCGTGTAGAATTGGCACAGAGAAATCCAGTCCATAATCAAGAAATTTCATAGAATCGACAAAAATACCAAAATCTATTCATTTCAGATCAAATGGAAAAGTTGTTGCAATGTGCATTCATTCACAATATGACCCCAAATTTCAATTTTAAGTAGACCAAAATGCCATTTTCTTTCAAAAGTTATGTCTAGCGTGCGACTAAGTTCAAATTTATCTGGGCGGAGTTATGTGTGCATTAATAATGTTGTTGTGTAATGATGAATCTGCGCTTGTGTATTTAGTTTGGAATACGGTATACATTCAGTTACTTTGTTTCTTGTAGTGTATTTTTGTTTATATAATTAAGCCTTAGGTAGAATAAGAAAATGAGCATATAATAAAAAGGTTACTGCATTTGTGTGGGAAAATATGAACTCGTTTTTTGGATGGATATACTGCACTCCCAAGGTCGTGTTGTATTTCCATCCGAAAAACTCGTTCATATTTTCCCGTACAAATGTAGTAACCTATAAATATATGTACTTTTTTTTCATGTGCACATATTTTCATGCATGTACTTTTTTCCACATATGCATATTTTCATTTCTACACTTATTTTCCATGTGTAGATATTTTTATGTATGCAATTATTTTGCATATACACATATTTTCATATATGCACTTATTTTCCATGTGCACATTTTCATGCATGCACTTATTTTTGATGTATGCATATTTTCATATACATATGCATATTTTCATATACATGTATATGCTTTTTGTCATTTACATCAGTTAATGTATATGCTTTTTCCAGATTTTACAGTATTATGATTTGAAATTTCTCAGATCATTGTGTTTTTTCTTTTCCTTCAGACACCATATTGCCTGTTTCTGGCATACATAATAGTAGTGGACCAACAAGAGGTTATGGCAGAGGGCAAAATCAGAAATCTCTGCAAGGGAATGTTACAGGTCTCCTTATGGCACAAACTAGAGGAAGAAAAAGGTAATTCTATACAAAAATGGGTTTTTGTGTTCATTGTACCCTGAAATTTTTTATCCTTGTCTCTTTTCTTTTGCAATAATTGATTTTTTTCTCAATCTTTATGTCTTGTGTAATTCAGAGTCCCTTTATATGACAGCTCTACTGGTCATAGATCAAAGGAGCTTATGGGATGATCTGTTGTCCATCCATTGTTTAGTGTAAGTATGTTGTTGCTACTCCTCCTAAACTTCTTGAAGGATTCCAGTAAATCTTTACACACATATATCCCATGGCCTAGATGGTCCTAGGTGAAAATTATGTTGCTTGCACATCCAGTATGACCACCATGGCCATCTTGAAAATCTTGTTATTGCTATTCCTCTTGACTAATGGGTCATATCAGCATGGGATTTTCACTGAAAGACTGTCTATGATGTCTAGTTGATCCTAAATGAAGATGATGCTGATCTGATGTCCAATATGGCTCCCATGGCAGATATTTGAAAATGTTATTGCTACTACACCTGAATGAATGGTTATATCAACATGTGGTTTTGACTGAAAGACTTCTTTTGATGTCTTGCTAGTCCTAAATGAAAATGGTGCTGATCTGGGTACAATATGGCAATCAGAGTGGCCATCTTGAAAATCTTATCACTACTCCTGCTACATGAATGGTCATATCAACATGGTGATTTTCACTAAAAGAATTCATATGATATCTATTTGGTCCTAAATATAAATCGTGCTGATCGAAGTCCAACATGGCCACCATGGCATCTATCTTGAAAGTCTTCTTATCACAACTCCTCCAGAACAGAATGTTTTTTTGTCATGGGGTTTTCACCAAAAGACTTCTTATGTTGTCCAGTTGGTCTGAAATGAACTTGGTGCCGATCAACATCCAATATTTGAAAATGTTTTTATAACTGCTCTTCCTGAATGGATAGTTTTATCAGTATGGGTTTTCACTTAAAAACTTCTTATGATACCAACTTGGTTCTTAATGAAGATGATGCTAATCTGTCACCCCTTTATGGCCACTACAACAGTCATTTAGGAAATCTTTTTGTTGGTATTCCATCTGAACAGAAGTCATATTGCTGTGGGGTTTTCACCAAGGACTTTTTATGATGTTTGCTTGTTCATGAATGAAAAAGGTGCTGATCTGGGGTCTGATATGTCTGCCACAATGACAAATTGAAAATTTTGTTATTGCTACTTCTGCTGAATGAATGGTCATATCATCATAGGTTTTTCATTTTAAAGACTTATCATGCTTTATTGATCTTAAAAAAAATGGTCCTGATTTGATGTATCTGGTCATCTTGAAATTTTTTTTTAGGTACTCCTCTTAAAGGAAAAGTCATTTTGACATGGGGTTTCATCAGAAGAGTTATAATGATGTCTTCTTGGTCCTAAATGAAATGACTGACCTTCACTATGGCCACTATGGTGGCTGTTGGGAAAATAATGTTATCTCCACTCCCAAAGGGATAGTTCTATGTGGTTTTCACCATTATACTTCAAATAATACCTGGCTGGTCCTAAAAATGAAAATGGTACCAGTCATATATTCAGAATGGCTGCCATGATGACTGTTGTGAAAATCTTCTTGTCACTACTCCCCCTGAATTCATGATCATTAGGATGTGGGGTTCTGGCCAAATGACTGCAAATGGTGTCTACTGTGCCCTAAATGAAAATGGTGCCAGTTTGACATCCAGTATGCCACTCACCAGCTTATTTGAAAATCTTGCTATCACTGAAGAATAACAGATGATTTCAACAATCAGCAGTTAAAAGGAAGAAATGGTCTTATTTGGGATTCCTGGAAATTTTATTTTACCCACCAGAGCATCAGTCCCTTCAAGGTACTTGTTTCACTGTTGAACCCAAATAGCATTTTTGTTCTAGTTTGATTTATAGAACATAATGTATTCCAGTGAATATGCTCTTAACTTCATTAACCCATGGCGCCACATTTGTGCGTCAGGAGGTAGTACCCTACTTCCAAGTTCTGTGGTATCAAGGTCATGTAAGGTACACCATAATGGGTGATATTACAGAAAAGTAGATGGATGTAGCTCTACAAGGATACCAAATAATCTGGACTTTCAACTAACATTACAAAATACAGAGGGAAAAATTATATTTTGAGACCCAATTTTTGTACACCAAAAATTTTCCCATTGCTGGATTTGGATTTTGTGTCTAGATTTTTACACTTTTTGGCCTAAGATCTAAGGCAGACCAGTCTGAACTGCACACAAACAGGCAAACCTTTGCAAAAAGTAGGATAAGTTGGGGATTTGAAGTAAAAAGTGGCCAGGACACGAAAATGATGGGTTCAATAAGGAAAAAAAAAGTACTCCAACTTTTACCCATCTGCACATGCATGAGCGAAATAGCCAATGAAAAATGATGTTTCTAAGACAACTAGGCATCAGAGTAAATGAAAATCTCTTGAAAGCAGATTTTTTTTATACATCTTCAGAAGCAGCCCCCAAATGGTGTCTCTTACTTGCAATTCTTCTCCAGAGGTTAATGAGTTAATCTGAATTTATATAAATATATATATATAGATATATATATATATATATATATATATAATTTAAGGCCAAAAAAATATGTGTGTTTCCGGTTGGTCGGCCATCCTTGTTTTTCTTTACTGACCGTTGCACTTTATTTTTTTTAAAAATCCCCCAAATCCCCAAAATGATTTGTGTATCATACTAAGCTGGCATAGCTCAGTACTTGAAGTGCTTAGTACATTTTATGTTAAAAAAAACTACCTACCTACCCTAATTTTAAAACCAGTGCAGTAGGAAACACATTTTTTATCTTTTGCCTAAAGTGTGCACAAGGTAACAAACTCTGCGTTTGAAATCTGCCTCCTCACCAATTATGTGCAAATTATATTTATCCCATCATTACTGTCAGTTACTGATTAAATATCGCTGCATTAAAAGAGATCTTCCACATTTGTTCCCCATGTGAGATTTAAGCAGAGATGCTGTCAGAATTTTATCTATGGGGGAGCTTCCCCTTATCACCAAAGTGTTCTAATTGGTACTAGTTTTGCATGATTTGTGCGCTTTGGTAGCATTTACTTAAGTACTTAAAAGAAATTAATTGCCACCTTTGCATTAAGTCTCTCTGTTGCTTTGCCAATGCTTCCCGACTGTCATGCAAGGAATATCCTACAACAAGTTATAATTGGTGGTTATTGTTTACACTGGACCAGAACAAACAATTACCACCATGAGAATTTGGTGTAACATATTTCACTGTGTAACACAATGGTAGTGTAACTTTCAAATTTTACCAAAGTAGACAAGATATGAATCAAGATAGAAACTTTGCATAAAAGTGAATATTAAATGAATAGCAAAGTGTTTCATCACCTTTATGCTGAATATACTGTTGTGATAAGATAATTGGCGTGGAATTGGTTTGGATCAGGCAGATTATGAACCATGTCACTTTGTGAAAATTTGTTGAAGGTGAGTGAGTGTTCTCACTGTTCTTTTAAGAAACAAAAATGAGTGCCTGTGCCTGCAGCAGCTGCCTCAGATAAATTCTCAATTTAATGAATAAGAATGCAAATTACTAATTATTATTTATGGCTGCTGAAGTCTCAAATAACTTGCTTATGGCAGGTATCATTTTGTATTGATTCTCCACCTCTTGTATCAATATGTGCATCAGTTCCACAAAAGTATCAAAATATTGATGAATGATTTCACCCCTAATATATGCATATTTCCTTGTATCTTTTTTAGTACAATATCATTGCATATCCTGAGATAAATGTAGGAACAAATAATTATGACAATATTAGGTTTCAAGTATAGATTAATATTTCTGACTCATTTTCTGATTTTTAACTGATTTGACCGCGATAAGGTGCAGATGATTACTTGTCTAACATAAAAGCATGATCTTTTCTATGATAAATTCATTATTAGGACAAAATTGCTGGAAAGAACTAAGTCATTGTAATGATTGTTTGAATGAATACGAGTTTAAAAAAAAACCATGGTATTTTCTTTCCAGAACATTCAGGGGAGGTTTTCAATGCCAGGAGATGATAGATTC
This sequence comes from Megalonaias nervosa, assembly GCA_016617855.1. Classification (NCBI taxonomy): domain Eukaryota; kingdom Metazoa; phylum Mollusca; class Bivalvia; order Unionida; family Unionidae; genus Megalonaias; species Megalonaias nervosa. The sequence continues at coordinate 2,451 of JAECUM010011206.1, read as the reverse complement.
AAACCTTACAACAGCAACTCATTCAGACAATTTTAATATCCTACCAAATGGAAGAGTCTTTCTAAATGCTGACAAGTATGTATACCTTCAGTTATTTCTGTTTTAGTTACAGCATATCACCAATGATAGTCTCACAGAGCTCAGTAAATTTGATTTTTGTATGAAGTGGGGATGATGTTATAAGGGGACAATACCTACCACAGTTAAAGGTACACCATACATTTTTGATGAATTTTAAGACCAGCACAAAGTAATTATATACCTGTTCTGTGAATATTCTCTTGAAAGTTTTACAGAAATGTTCACCAAATTTTTAAATTTAAAGAAGAAATCTACTTAAAAGTTGTAAGATGTTGTTAAAATTTGTAAGATGCTGTTACGTATATGTAATTAAATTGCTTGTGTGTTAGTTCTAAAATTCTTTTTTTATTTTATTTTTGTTTCATTACATTTTATTGTAGTGATTATTTTCATGGGATTCAGTATTTTTTCCAGTAAATTCAGTTTATTTAGAACGTAAAAGCTATTACATTAGTACTATTTTTAGCTCACTTTGGTTCATAGAGTTTGTAAACACTACGTGAAAACGATTGGCTATTGCCAAGGTCATTTTGGCCTACGTGTTAGTCTGAATAAACAATGTTTTATTTTTTTATATATTTTCAGTGTGAGAATTTGGTTCTTAGATAGGGCTATTCTTGCCTACATGCTAATTTTCATTCTTTTTATTACACTGATCAAATGTTAAGAGACCATGTGACCCATCACACGGGAATGAAATGACATTTTAGTTGGGTTAAATAGTCATTCTGAGAGCTTTCCAGCCAGTCGTATTCCTAACACCTTGAAGGTACAGGGTGTTTTATATTGTTGATGCCGGCTTGTTCTGAAGTTTTTCTAATTTTTGGAATTTAATAATTTATTCTCTGGAAAACTAAATAAGTGTACATTTTTATAAAAAGTTCTGGGACAAAGAAATTCAGTGGAAATTTATTCTGGAGTTTAACGGAAACATTATAAACTGTGATTCAATCGAGGATCTGTTACCATCAGTACAGACATCTGACATCATCACCTCCATATTGGAATTTCATCGAGATTCAAACCCGGATTCTATTAGAACTGTTTAGTGATAGGACTTGTATTTTTCAGTCTTAGGATTAAATTTTGGATTATATTCACAAACTGACAGTCCTATTTCCAATTTTTACATTGTTTTCTAGGAAATTATTTTGTTATAATATACAAAGCTTGTTGGCTTCACCTTTTTCTCTTGTTATTTTTGTACAAGCCTACACGTGACAATGCTGTATGATGACAAAAAAAATGGTTCCCATTGGTTATTGTTCCATGTATACTGTGATGAAAGTGAATTTCGAGCTGTGCAGAAATGTCTCTGTTCATCGATAGTTTCTTACCCTTATTCATTGGAACCTTACCTCCAAAATCAACCAGTATTGTCCAGTTTGGTCCTCCTGTTCTTTTACAAATAGGTGTCTACTAATTCAGAACTCTATGACTTGGACAAAGAAAAGTTTGACATTGTATTAAAGGTGTAATAAGAAATCAAGAAAAAGATATTTACTTTGCATTTATATAAATCCATAGCAGCTCATTATTCAAACAGATATATCTTGTACAAGTATCATGTCAATTTCAGCCCACATGCAGGCTTAACAAAGTGATAAGTCTGCATGCACAATGTATATCATCAGCTCATTGTTTTCTTCAGAGTATGTGATTGCCTAAATCACCTTACCTAAATTAAATGAATTCACCCATTCCATGTAAAAAATTAGCTAGTGTACAGGAATCTCACAGTTAACTTGCCATGAGGAGTAATGAAATCTGGATTATCCATTAATATTAACAAAACCCAATCTGATTGTGAAAGTGCTAGATCGTCTGCCATCAGCAGGTGCTAAGTGAGATTTTGCAATAGTACACTGAGATGATTGCATTAATTGGCTACTTGTTAGATATATTTTATCAACTGCACTTGCAGAGCTTGTGCAATACCAGAGATTCATGTTTGGGTTTTTGGTGATAATGTTTTTGCTGCTGTTTGCAACTCTAATGCATACGACATGTTGCCATTGCTGTAGTTTAATTGGTGGGCACTGTGTGTGCTGATAATACAGATAAACAAGCAAGTTTTATCATGTTTTAAAATATATTTATTACACATTGTTAAAATATTAATATAAAGGGGCCTAGTTACAGATATTGGTCTCATATAAAACTTTCCCCTGCACAACTCAAGAAATAAACATTCCCCCTCTTCCTTATGAAAAATCTAGAGTAGGGGGAGGACTTCACCTTTGTGAAAAATAAATCCTGCATCTTGGAGAAAAACCTTGGTCTTAGTGAATTCACTACATTTGGAATTTTCTTATACTCTGTGTGTGTTTGTGTGTGCATATGTAAGTGTGTGTGTGTGTGTGTGTGTAT